>CM059187.1:152646883-152704091 GCA_030323885.1 Branchipolynoe longqiensis | reverse complement strand
AAGACGCCGCATGGTGGCGCTGTGCTCAATACTATCGACGATGTGGGTGGGCGAGGCAGCCCAGGTGGGAGCTCTAGTATCTGACGGCCACCTAGCGGATTAATGCGGCGTGAGCTTACATGCACTACCCTTCTCTCCTGGTCCCCTGTCTCTCCTTTCTCTATGCCACTCTTTTATTTCCTATCTATCACTCTCACCTCTCTGTTCATATCCTCTCATTCCTCTTTACCCCGTCTGCTCTCTTTTCTCTGTTCCTCTTCTCTTCTCTCTCTGTTGCTCTTCACTCTTCACTCTTCTCTCGCTTCTCCCTGTTCACTCTCTACTCTCTCTTCACTCCCCTCTCCACTCTTCTAGCCACTCTCTTCAGCTCTCCTCTGATCGCTCTCCCCTCCTCCTCACTCCTCTCTTTTTACTTCTCTCATCTCTTTCTCTCGGTTTCTTTCTCTTATACTTTATTTCTCATTAAGTCTTTCTCTATTTTTCAGTCTTAATTGTTCCTACCTTGATTGGCCTCTTTCGCTCTCTTTCTGATTGTTCTCCTTTTCTCTCGCCTTTTTATCTTTAAAAAAAAATTCTCCATTACTGTCCTTCTCTTTTATTTTATGTCGCCTTTTCTCTTTCTGCTGTTTGTCTATGTTTCCTTTCCTGGATCTCTCTTTCTCTCTAACGACTCGCCGTGAATATCGCCTATGCTGCCTATAATACCTGCGAATGACAGCAGGGGGCGTGACACATCAATGGGCAGGGTGTGCAGGGTAAGCTGCCGAACCGGTCCTCTGTCCCACCCTCCCCCAACTTCCCCTTCCCTCCCCTCCCTCTCCCCTCCCTCCCTCTTCCTTCCCCCCCCCCCCTATCTCTCCCCTTCTTCCCTCCCCTCCCTCCTCCTTCCCTCCCGTCCCCTACTTCATCCCCTCCCTCTCCCCTCCCTCCGGCTCCCCTCCCTCTCCCCTCCCTCTCCCTTCCTTCCTCCGCCCTACCTCTCCCCTCGTAAGGCAACCACCAATCAATCAATCAACTTTCTCTCAAGCTTCCGCTCTCTTTATATATGTACATATATATATATACTGGCAGAATAGTATCTTATGTGACTAAAAATAATGAAGCTATCCCCACCATTCAGTAAGACCTCAAACGGTGCAAATGGTACTGAGAAAAATAATGGAACAATGTGCGGAATAGAATACTAAAAGAAACCACAATTATCCATTAAATAATTAGTATATATTATTAATAAAAAAGAGCATCCTTTTAATGTATACTATGTGAGGAATAAAAGGAGTAACGCTAAGATACCTTTGAACCCCAGGGGCTCACTCGTTTATTCTGACAAGGTAAGAATACGGAAGTAATATATCACCGCCCAGCGGGGTAGTGCGTACCCTGCCTCGGGGAGTGGCCGCTAGCAATGGGCCACCCCGGGGACTGTTCCTGTTAACGTCTGTCACCTGTTGCTACTTCTTTGAAACCGAAGTCAGTGTAGTCGCTACCATGTGGTAGTGGAGCTTATTCCAGACTAGGACATGCGCAGTAGATGATATAGCGTACAAATATATATATAGCGTCCTATATGTGCTCTATAATCCATTATGGGAATATGAACAAGGACACTACCTATCTTAAGTTCCCTATGTACTAGTATAGCACTGTATCCTATCTAACTGACCCTGTGTAGTTACAGTATTGGCCACACTGGCGCCACCTGTGAGGGGCTCTAGGCACTGTATGCCAGCTGCGTCTGGCCGTTATCGCCTGTAGGCCCGTCCTCCTATATGTGATGTATTAGGATTATGCGAGTATAAAGGCGCATAAGGGATGTATAGGTATGCAGGTATTGCAGGTATAGCAATACCTCAGGGAGTTTAACGCCCCTGCCTTGCAGAGTTGTAAACCACTGCCTTGTGGTACAGATTCTTGACAGAACTGAAGGCTAAGGGAGCAAACCCTAAACAGAAAACCATGTCACTGTGGCAGCATTAAGGGCGGTTGATATATGGAACTCCCAACATCTCCCGACTAGCCACTGCAGGGACAAATAGTTTTGCACCTGTCTTGACATGTTCTTGTCGGTGTGAAACCTCTATTTGCCCCCCGAGAGAGTGCCGCTGGTAACTTGCAAAAGCCAGCAGCATTTCAACACTTTTGCAGGCAGCTTTCATGAAATGTACAACCGCACAAAACACCATACCCGCTCGGTCATCGCCTGGGTTACCAAGGACTGCGCTGCTCAAGATCATCTTCCGTTGACAGCGGAAAATCAGCTAGGAGGAACACAATGCAACAAAAGGAGAGTGGCAGTCAAGTAATGAAAGCAGTCTTTGTCGCATCGCGACTGACCGCATGATGATGAATGATGAAGGGATGTTCCCTATAGTATCTGTTATTATCGTATTGTTATTAACCCTCTAGTAACCAATGTATCACATATAAACATTTCCTGATCATCGTAGCCAAACCAGCTGTTTTTAATTTACCCTTTTATAACAATAATTACGTAGTACTACAATTATATCATAGAGATATATTCATAAAAAGGTAAATTAATATGGTTATAAAAAGGTAAATTAATAACCGCTGGTTTGGCTATGGTGATCAGGAAATGTTTGTATCGTATCTGATACATTGGTTACTAGAGGGTTAACCGTTGCTATGCTGTGTACTACTCTATGGGTGCCCCGCCCCCTACGACCGGTGGCGCCACCACCCTCCCAACCTCAACAGTGGCGCGCATATTGCCACTCTCGCACTGGAATGTGTTATGTTATATGTATGTTCTCTATATTAATGTAATGGCCCACGGCCCTCCGACTCACCCTTTCTCTCACGAAAGAACACCAAGATTCAATACAGTGTACGCTTCACCTGGTTTATTGAAACCTCTGCTCTCCGCGGTGTCAGTAGTTTTCTGACCCGCCCCCTGACTCGCCAGATCCCACATCGACTCTATAGGTGTGTGTGGGGGGGTGGGTCAACCACACGCAGTAGAGGTCAGCCCGGCTAGGGTCTGACCGGTGGTGACCCGTGCCGCCACCTAGCGCAGTGTAGTGGAACTGCGCCAGTGGCGTCGTAGTCTCCGCTGCTACCGCGTGATAGTAGAGCTCATGTTCAGACTACTACACTGCCCCCCTTAGAGTCTCACCGGTTGCAGAAGGCAAACCGATGAGAATCGAGAAATGATAGAAGTCAACATGAGAACCAACTTGAAAGGGAGAGAAGCCTTACAAAGCTATGTATGTATCCTTTTGCGCAATTCCTAGACCTGCCTGCAGCGAAATAGCGATATAAATCTAGCTAGCTGCAAGGCAAACATGTCATCAGTCTAGGTGAAGAAAGAGTCTTTAAATGAGTCGCACAAAGACGACCTCTCCCAGCCTCTATGTAGTTGGTGTATAGAATGTTTTTTGCTGGGAGAGAATTCATACCCCACAAGTGGAACCCCCTTAACAGAAGGAAGCAAGGAACTACTCAGTCCGCCCCCCGCCGCCCCCCATCTCAGAAGAACCGTTAGCGGGGCGCTCCTCCTTCTACGCGGAGCGGCTCCTCTTGGAGCTTCCTCAGCCCGTCCTCCTTGTGCCCGCGTCGTCTGGCCAGTAGATCACAGACGGTATTACCCCGCGGACACGCCACGCCACCGCACCCAGGACCCGTCACGCTCGGTGACCCGCTCCGGTGCAGAGTGCATGAAAGTAGAAGGGCGGTGTTACTTATAACAATTGAGAAAGTCTCCGCAGATACAACGTTCAGGAATGCAATACATTTTATAAGAAGCAATGGGCGCCAGCAAGAACCCGGCCTCCTACAAAGAAAATTACACCCCATGTGCATCCTCCCCTGTTATAACAGGAGCCGACGCACACGCTGTCAATCATGTTCTGCCGGAAGCGCTTACTATAGTAGTAATTTAAAATAAAGAATGCAGCATAAAATAAGAGCCAGGGCGACACTGCATAGGAAAAATTTTTTTAGTGTAAAATGGACAGTGTCTACCCACCAACTCCCACACCATTGACCACCTCGTTCCACTAAATAAATTTAGAATATAATATTTCCTAATAGTGTGGAACAAGGAAGTAAAAAAAAACGGGGTGAAAGTTGAGGAATATTTTAGAAATAATTTAGTATATATATATATATAAAAAAAATTATTCCGACCCCTACTGCAGAAAAATAGGCAGAACACAAGAAGCTAGATCCTCCAATCGGGAGAAAGCTAAGCTCTTCACCATAACATACATCATAAAACAACCGTACTGCCAAAGAAAAATAATATTGGAATAGAGCAGTACGATATGCTGAATACATTATGGCTATCAATGTAAAAATAGCACCGTAGTACTAGAAAAAGGTATATACAATGTTATATTAGCAACAATACACATATATATACAAGGCGGTAGCCACCTCCTTAAGGGAGATGAACATATCAGAAAAACAATTATTTTATATAATATTAATGTATATATTTATATAAAAAAAACAATAACCGCCACAGGGGTGCTGGTCTTTCAATAACCCCTGACGTGGAACCCGAAATCCCTCGGACAGGGTAGCGCCGATCACCTGCGCGAGCAGTCAACCATCACTCAACCTAACTGCCACCTGTCATCCGAGAAACCACGATATCCAGAATCCCTCGGACAGAGGAGAGCGACGCCCAACTGTACCAACAGTTACACGTCGTCCACCACCCTGTCACCTGTCATCTGAATTTCGACGTGACGTCCAAAATCAACCAGACAGGACAGAACGACGACTAATCGCCGTCCACCTTCCCGTCACCTGTCATCTGAACGTCACCGTCAGCGTCAGCAGGCGCCCTTGCCGCCCGCGCCAGCAGCGCCCGATGTGCCGTAGCAGCATCAGCCACCAAGCTAGCCGGCAGGCCGTGCAGCCTGTCCTCGACGCTAAAGCCGGAAAGGTCCAACGTTCGCAATGAACCATCCCAACTGCGGAAGTCCGAGTGGAACGCGGCAGAAAAAGTCATGTCGATATCGTCGATGACTGATGCCTGCCGCGCTCTCTGCTCGCGTGATACTACCAACTTCCGCTCGACAATTTTCTTGTCTTCCACGACATTGTCGAAGTCAGTACCACGCCTTCCCTCAGCCTGACGCGTCAGAACTTCCTGAGTCTGAGCGACGACCGCATCAAAGCCCCCAATGAAGGCTTTGACCAGGCCGTCGACCGACTCCGAAATCCTGGCCGTAACATCTACACGGTTGGCCTCACAGAGACGCTCCGTGATACCGTCCAACGCCAGGGCGACACCGTGATCAACCAGCGGGGCCGCAGCCACCACCGGTCGCACAGGTATCAACCCCGGAGACGAACTAATCACAGAAGCAGTCGCCGCTGGTTTCACAACCGAGCTTGCAGACGGCGTCCCAGCCAACTGAGAGGCAGATCCCGCAGCCGCCGACACGCGTCGCCGCGGAACCTGACCCAGGGACACCGGTTGCGACACCGATGCCACTGTCACCGTCGCTACAGTCGGCGGAGCCCGTGCCACCACCGCACTGAGAGTGTCGGGTGTCGGCTCGGTAGCTACCTTCCGACGCTTCCGACGGCGCACCGCCATCGACCCCAACACCTCCGGATTGATATTGACGACTGGCAACTCAGGCCAGTCTCTCAACCCCTGCTGGGCAGCAGATGGAGGAGGTGGAGGCGGCGGTGGAGGAGGCGAAGCTGATCTGTCCGACCCCTGATTCCGCTGCAGCTCAATGGCAGAGCCATCGCGCAACCGAACCAGGGATGAGGACCTCTTACCTCTCCCCTTGCCTTTTCCCTGGACGGACCTAGAACCCCGCCCAGAGCTCGAAGAGGCCACAGGAGCTGCTCGCCCCCGCTGGTCCCTCCTCACGGCAACAGCACCACGACCCCTGCCCCGTGTCGCCGAAGATGGGCCGCGACCGGTATAAAACCTCCGCCGACCCAGGAACATATATAAACAGGGCAATCAACCTGTGCTGCCTAGGCAGCACCAGGGTTTCCCTGCTGTAATGGAAGTCGGTGCGCTGCTTCATCGTGAAGTCAACCGCCCTCTTCGACACGACCTAAGGCTCCCACAGGATGCTACTCAGCCCCTTCACGACGTCCATCGCCATACGTCCGTGGCCCACTGTCAGATGCTTGATCATCTCACCACGGCGAGCAGTCGAGAAGTACTGCCCAGTCGCCTTAAGCGTTGGACAGCCCTCCGAACCACTCGCCACGTTGAATGGTCGGGTGCACCTCCACAGAGGAGCGGTGTGAAGGTGGCTCTCGCAAATATGCCGAGCCAACGACCCCCACCGCAGAAACAATTTTGGGGTCCGTCCACGTCCCACCGGGTTAAGCTCACAGAACAGACAAGTCTGTCCCGGGCGAAACACACGGCGAACGTATCCCAGACACGCCAACTCTTGTCTCGTGTAGCCCTCCCCAACCGTCGGATCTGTCAAACCTCCAAATATGTGGCATAGATGGAGGTTAAACCAGGCCAACGGGATCCGGGAATGACCTTCGGGCTCGACCCAGCCCTCGTCATCGGAGACATCATAATCTCCGGCTAGACCTTCAGGCCGAACCAACCGACAACGACCCTCCTCCCAGACCATGTAGTCCCTCACACTACATGGCACACGTTCATGAGGGTCATTCCACAGTCGCGACAGAGTAGACTCAGTCAATCCAGCCACGGTCCCCGAAAGGAACCGCGCCAGCTTAACCGGTCCACCCCCCCCGCGACCGTACAATCCACTCAGACGACGGAGTCGGATCGTCAGCGATCGCATAGCCGAGCTCGACAGCGAAGCTCCTATCGGTAGCCCAACGCAAAAGCCGCTGAGCCATCCGACCCGGTCTCCGATCCTCCCCCCCCCTGTCCCTGGTCAGAACAGAGAGCGACGGATACCACCGGACGTGTAGTCCCCTTACTACCACCGACAGGAGCCTCCTCCACATCTACTGGCGTCGTTCGTTTCGTCCCATCGCTATTATGATAGCGATAGTCGAACGACCCATACGACACTTTCTCCGGAGGGATCGATGCCACAGAGGACACCGACACAACCTCCGAACGAGGACTCGTATCACGCTGTACAGAGGCCTTAGCCCACTCCACAGCCGTCCTCACCTGCGCCTCTGTCAACGCACCGGACTCACGAGAGGGGGCAGGAGGCCGAAGCAACTCACCGCCCACAACCGGGGTAGACTCGACAGAGTCGACGTCCATCCGCTGCACAGAACCTCCCCCTACTGACCGTCCCTCATCTTGAGGTGCCGGTGCCAGACTCCCTAAGGTTCTAGCACCTACATCCTCAGAGCTCGTGGACGGTAACATAGGGGGTCGGACAGCTTTAGTCGGCAGTACCACCTGGCAAGAGCCCGATGAACTGCCGCTAAGAGGCTGCGCCATCCTCACGCCAGCTGGGCTGAGCGAGAACGGATCCGTGCGGGACGAGCAAACCGACTCCCTCAACGCCGTCTGACCGAGCTGCCACTCCCGAAAGCGCGCCAACTCGTCAGCATTTACCACAGTCCCTGCACCAACACTCACCGCAGCTACGCATGGACCGGTGGGCACCTCAGGGGAACGTAGCGACAGGCTAGCTACTCCAGGAGGAGAAACCAGCGCTGCCGCCGTAATCCGCTGAGGGCCTCTGACCACGGCCAACACGGGCGACAATAGGGGACTAGACAGCCGCGGGGAGACTGCATCAGCAATCTCCCTACCGCCTAAAGGCCTAATGGTCCCTATGCAGGATAAACCTGTCGCCTCACCCCCCTCGGCCTCATTGAAGAGTAACCCGAGAGAGTCTACGGCCTCAGCTCCCCCTAATGGAGTGCTGGGCGAATCTAGAATATCGTCCGACATGGCTCAAACACAACGAACTGCGAACGCAGCTCAAGTTGTGTGTCCCACGCCCGACGATCGCCGCACACGCTGTGTCAAGTCTGCGCGATAAACGCACAGACCAACACAGACGCAGCCGGCCTTGCTGTATCCCTAAAGTATTAAGTAACAACCAAGTACAAAATAAGGAACACGCGAACAGATAGGATCAATGTCCGAGGACAAACACACCCACCTTGTCTGCCGGCAGCCGGTAGAGTGACTGGCTCCACGTCCTCTCTCGCAGAACCGCAGAGTCCAGTCGGCGTACCAACCAGAGAATGATGGGCTCTGCCGCAACACACCAGGTGCGCCACCGGTGCAGCTAGCGTGACCTACATAGGAACCAAACCAAACCACCCGACGGCGGCATTCCCCGTCCCCCCGCAGTACCGCTGACGTCACCGCACCACGTGACAACGGAGAAACCCCAACCGCAGAATAATAGGGTGACCTAATTAGCTCAACCACAAAGCCCGCCCGCCAGCTAGTGCACAATACTGAGCCACCCCCGGCGACAGATCCCCGGCCCTCACGCAGTACCCACCAAACAACAAAACGTACTGCGTAGCGCCAGCGACCCACCCGCCCGGTTACACGCACATGCTATAAGCGACCCAGTTACGCCTAACCAAACAGTCACACCAGTTACACACCCCATGCCCGCAGTGAACACCAACACTCCCTCGGTCATAGCAGTTAAACGCAGTACGCCCCGTCAACAATAACCAACGCGTTAGACAAGAAATAGCAGATAATAAACACACGGCTTAGGCAAAGGCATTACGCAGAACAGTAGTAACTGCGCCCATTTATTGGCGCCCCCGGGCCCCCGGTCTTTCCCCACCATTCTCAAATAACTGCGTAGCAAAGTTTAACTGAACATATATACTGCGTTACTCGTTGTGTGACAGGGATCAGCGTATCTCATGTACAACCAACCCCTGGAGACCAGACAACACCAGGGTGGAGTAGCCTAATACCTACTACCCCACCCCATACCAGTTATCTGCGTCGTAATGCCAAACGCTCAGATCGCCGCACAGGCGGTGCATCTGAACCCGCATCAGACCCCTGTCCCACTGGTACAAAGTCGCTGTCACTACCCAAGCTACTGCGTCCAGAAACAAAACTATCGACATCAGACACTGATCTAGAACGACGCCGACGCTTATTTTTTCCGTTTATTAGGCCTATGTCGCCTAGGGCGCATAGCCTCTCCCGCAGTAACTGGAAGCCCAGGTACTTTCTTCTGACTAACCACATCTATAGTGCCAGCCTCCACCCTCGCAGGTGCGGGCTCGTCCCCTACATGTGCATCTAGCCAGGAGGATGGTCCAGCGTTTCTAGACATCTGCTCGGTGTAAAGCTTAAGACGTCTAACGTTAGATTTACGGTATTTACCATCCTTGCCCTTTATAATAACTGTGGTGTCAGAGACAACTCCTGTTACAGTAAAGGGACCATCCCAATTCTTCGCGAGTTTGACTCGAGCTAGCGGCGCATGATACCGCACCACCCGGTCCCCCACCTTGAACTGGCGCCACGCAGCAGGCCCGTAGTCAGATTTCTGACGAACCGCCGCTCGACCTAAAGCATCGCGAACTGCGCTATACGCGTGGTGAAAGCAATGCTCCAACCATCTTACAAACACGATCTCACAAGGTCGATCTACTTGACGATTCACCACCCCCAACTGCAGATCTGCTGCCAGCCGGAGCTCCTCCCCAAATAGTAACCTGTTCGGAGTCACACCCGTAGATGCGTGCTCCGTACAGTTATATGCGTGTGCCACAAACTTGACCTGTAAATCCCAATCATCCTGAAAGTCATTCACGGTACAAGCCAACGCAGATATTAACGTCTTATTAAAACGTTCTACCATACCATCCGATTGAGGACAGTACGGGTTCGTACGCGTTTTCTTAACGCCCAACAAGCGCAACATGGACTGGAACAGTGTGGACTCAAATTCCCGTCCTTGATCCGAATGGACCCGCATCGGGGCACCGAATACCAAAACCCAGTTATCAACCAATGCCTGCGCTGCAGTGGGTGCAGTGTGATCTTTTAAGGGGTACACTTGCACGTACTTAGTGTAATAGTCTTGGACTACCATCATCACCACATTCCCCCTAGACGTCGTCTTAAACCCGGACACAAAGTCACACGCTAGACGGCGCCACCGATGCCCAGACAATTCCTGAGTCAACGGTAACTTAGCGATCCCATCACCTTGCTTAACCACCTGACACTTATGGCAAGTGCGTACCCACCGCCTAATATCAGACGTCATGCCAGGCCAATAGAACCGCCAAGCTAAACGCTTGGTGGAGCGAACACGTCCAAAGTGCGTAGCTGTAGAATGCCCATGACAAAACAACAACACATCATCCCGCAATGCAAACGGCACGACGATCTGCAGGCGACTGCGTAGGTCTTCACCCACTACCTTCCACCTGCAGAGCACACCCTCACGCAGTTCTAACAGATCCCATTGATTTATAATCTTACGAGTCTCTGCATTCTCCACCGCCAGCTCATCACGCAGAGGCTTCGAGCGGCCCTCCTCCAACCACCTGATCACACGCAGTATGGAGGGATCTTGGCGCTGCGCCAAACGAACCTCTGATAACGTCCAAAGTTCATCATCATCTATGTCCGCCAGACGCATCACAGCAATTGCTGCGAGTACACAATTATGCGCGCCACAGTCTGTGCAATCACCCCGGCCGCACTTACGCACCGGAATTCTACTCAGACTATCCGCGTTGATATGATCCACTCCTTTTCTGTACACAATGTGCTCATTCGTCACACCGTATTCAGACAGCGTGGCCAACCAACGCCCCATCATCCCCTCCGCCTCCTTGAAATTCAACAACCAACGAAGAGAATGATGATCAGTCCGGATAATAAAATCCGACCCTATCAGAAAATGTTTCCACTTCCTGCTATACACGACGATAGCCATCAACTCCCGCTTCGTCGTGCAGTAATTCCGCTGCGCTTTATTAAGTTTGTTACTTGCAAAAGACAACGGGACCTCTACTCCATCCTGCACCTGACTCAATACGCCCGAGATAGCAAACCCCGACGCATCAGTGTCCAGAATGAACCGCCCCACTGCTCGCGGATATCGCAGCACTGGGGTCTGAGTAAAGGCACGTTTCAAGCCCAGAAATGCCGCCTCCTGAGCGTCGCCCCACACAAATTTTATTTTCCTCGCGGTAACGACCAAGTCCTGCAAAGGCACAGCTAACCGCGCAAAATCAGCAATGAAATCGCGATAGTATGACACAAACCCAAGAAATGATCTCACTTCCTTCATATCCTCAGGTCTGGGCCACCCCGCAATTGCAGAGAGTTTTTCCGGATCCGCCTTAATCCCCCTCGCAGAAACTACACGCCCCAGGTACTGCGTCTCACGCCTAAAAAGCCTACACTTTGAAGCTTTGAGTCTCAGACCATAGGAACGTAAACGATCGAACACTGCTTGAAGCCTCTCTTGACATTCGGTCAGTGTCCGACCAAAGACAATGATATCATCCAAATACACCAAACAGATCTTCCACTGAAGACCCGCTAGCATCTCCGTCATCATCTTTTCGAACGTGGCTGGAGCATTACACAACCCAAACGGCATCACGTTCCACTCAAATAAGCCTAAGTGAGTACTAAAAGCAGTCTTAGCAATATCCCCCGGATCCATAGCAACCTGATGATACCCAGATTGCAGATCCAGAGTGCAAAACCACTCATTACCCCCTAAACTCTCGAGCGACTCATCTATGCGCGGTAATTGGTAAGCATTCTTCCGCGTCACAGTATTGAGTTTTTTATAGTCAATGCAAAAACGGATTGAACCATCTTTTTTCTTGACTAAATGGACAGGTGAACTCCACGGTGAATCGCTACTCCTAATCACTCCACTATCCAGCAGCTTATGCAGCTCCGTCTCCAGTGCTTCCTTCTTCGAATGCACGAAACGCCGATAGGGAATCCTAAAAGCAGCAGCCTCACCGACATCAATGCCATGCTTCACCACCTCCGTCCAGCCTAACGTCTCACCAGGCACTGCGAAAACCTGGATATTTCTACCCAGAAATTCAACTACCCGAGAGTGGTCAGACTCATCAACCACCTCACACCCCATAGCTAAAGGCATAAGATGGGCAGGCAAGCTCCCATCGAGGGTCCGAGATACCACAGAAGGTGCCACGCACTCCTCCGTCGTACCAAAAGTAACCACATCGGCCACCGCCCCCAACGCAGCAACGCCCACTTCCCCTCTACTACTCACAACACCAGAGGAGCAATCCAACTGCGCCGCCCGCGCGACACGCAGTTCAGGCCAACCACTGCCCCAATTACCCAGTAACTGCGAACAGCTGACCGAACCACACCGCCCCGCGCTGACCCCGTCCACTGGGTCAACTGCGCCACCAGCTGACTCAGTGACGTCGTCACCGCGAGCAATGTTTACACCAGATTGTTTAGACAACCCCGCCTTAGCGTATTCACCATGAACATCACCAAAGTCAGTAGCCTCACCCAACAACCCGACAGTTGTACCCCTCCGTAATCTAACCGCATAACGATTCGGATTAAACAACGGTACAACCGAGTCAACAGGACTCCACACCAGCGTATTCTGCCCTACTAATCCCAGCTCATGCAACTCTGAGACCATCGGCTCAAATAGGCTCTGGTGATCACCGTCAACTCCCACAGCTGTAATTTTCACATCACAACCGGTCATCGGAGCAATGCGAATATCTTGCGCGACAGCAGACACAGTCTGACTATCGCGACGTAATTCACACTGCACCGTCAGTTGATACGGATATCGAAGAAATAGGCTGCCTGCCTGCCGCAGCTCACAACCATAATACTCCAAAAATTCCACACCAAAAATACCATCCTCTGAAATATCGGAAACAGTAGGGGCATAATGAAATATTTTCCCCCCGATCTCCAGAGATAGTATGGCTTGTCCGTACTGCTTGAGTGGTGCTCCGGTGACAGTGACAGGCTTCACGCTATTATCGAAAAACACCTTATCACCGTCCAGCTTATCGAAGAATTTTCGTCCAACACATGTGACCGCAGCCCCACTGTCTATTAAAAAAATACCCGATAACCCCTCTAACACACACTCTCACATACCACCGTTTTCCGTCCAAAGACCAGAAAGTGGAATCCACGAATAAGCGTTTACCACAAGGGTGAGACAGGTCGCACCCCTGACGCTGCACTATAAATTGCATACAGTCGTCCAAAGGTGCGGGAGCCAAAGCAGAAACGCAACGCGCTATCTGCCTCATGCCATCCCACAATACCGACTCCACTGGGATCGTGTCACCAGGGGCGATCACCGGCGGTCCCGCGCTAGCATCAGACTGCACACCGGCTTCCTTGATAGTCAACACCCCATCCGCTTTGGCGGTATCCGGGCTTACCAATTGGGTTGGGCCTGCGCCCAAACGGTCCAACCCTAGGCGTTTAAATTAGGCTTGGCCTTCACGTCCCTGTCTTTACGGAGACGCGCCAACCTTGCCCCATCAACACCCGAGTTGTCCCTACCCTCGCGATCACCGGCTATCACAGCCTCCTCGAGAGTACGTTTTACTCCAGTACATTGTATAGGCCAATGTCCGAAAGCAAAGCAACGACCACATTCATGATCACGAGCACGCGTATCTTTCTTAGCTACGCGCCTGCGCGCAGATAACCCAGATGAGTTAGACCCACCTGTTGCCACCTGCGCCGCAGATTTCTGCTCCCCTATCACCTCACGCATCCACCCTTGGACCACCGATTTCGTGATAGGTGGCGGTTGATAACCCCCCCAGAGCTCGCCCTGAAATTGCCACCATCCCGATAGCCACCTCCAGACGAACCCCGATAGGAATTACCACTGCGATAGCTCCCCCCAGAATTTCCCCGAGAGTAACCACCACCGCCATTACGCCGAGGATCACGTGGCGCGCTAAACGCAGCCACCTCAACCTCGAACTCACTATCCGACTCATCTGATAGTCGAATAGCCTCCACCGCAGTCGACCGCCCAGCACGCAGTGCCTTGGCGCAGTAATCGTCGACCACCTCAAACATCTCCTCCAGAGACGACTTGCCCGGACGCCACCGGTCATAGGCGGCACGCTGCTCACCTGGATCTATGAGTGAGCACACGAAACGCTCAACTATCTTAGTCTCGATCGCACGCTCACTCATTCCAGTATCTCTAGCAGCCTCCCGCCCATCAACCTGGAGCTGCAGACCGTACGCGCGGTACGATCCATCACGGGCAGTTTGGACGCGTTTCTTCCACTGATACCAACGCGCCATGGGGTCCACCGGTCGGAACTTATACGAGATGATAGGAAGTAACTCCCTCATCGTCGTCAACCCATGACGCCTCCACGCGTCCACACAGTCCTGCGCCGGCCCCCCCCTCAACAGAGGCAACAGTTGAATGAGAGCTACCCTCTCATCCCACATGTTAGACCGCATATCCAACGTAAAGTCCCGCCACCAGATATTCCACTCCTGCTTAATACCTGTAAATGGCTTAGGACGTAGCTTTGGAATACGCGCAGAACCCGCCACGGGATGCCGCAGAACATTCTCATCCAGCTCTAACGTATCCCGATTACACGACTCCCAACCTGCCCCACCCCCAATCGAAGCAGGCTCCCGAATCACATCCATTATTGCAGGATGATGACGGAACAACCACATCTCTTCCACTGAGTACTGGCGACCTACTGGCAGTCCAGGCAATGACGCAATCGGAACTGCGTCACCCCCCATACCCACCGGATCAGGAATCCTCTCACTCTGTATCTCTGCATGAGTATTACCCACGTAGACGGAGTCCTGCACAACACCTCTCAGATGTTGCCCAGACGCCCCCCCCTTAGAGGTACCACCTTCACTGTAGGGCTCCGGCTCCCTAGGACCCCCACCTCCCCCGCCGCCCCCCGTAGAGGGCGCCGGTGAACGTGGTGAGCCACCCGCGGAAACCGGGCGCGCAGTATGCACTGGCAACTGCGTCTCGTAGTTATCTAACCGTGTAGACTCAGTTACCCCCACATTACTCTCTCCAAGCTCCAAACTGCATTGAAACGCCAGTTTCTCAGCCTGAAAAGCTGCGCGCTCACTTACAAGAACCCCCAGAGCAGAATTAATGCTACACCTCTCGGCAGCTAGCAACCGTTCACATCTCTGATTCTCCCCTTGTAAATGCCCACTCAGCGCCTCCCGCATAGATAAGTCCTCCGTCTGTTTAGTAAACGCAGCTTGCTGCTCATCTACCAACACCCGATTGGATCTCACCTCTTCAGCGGAAACACGCCGCGCCGCGCTTAGCTCCGATAATTCGCGCGCGAAAGCGGCAGCATTGGAGACTCTCAACTCATCCAACGACCGCCTCTCCTCTGCCATCCGATCAAACTGGACCCGCTTCCAAGCTCGCAGTCGGCGGATGCGCATCCCCTCTTGACGCTCCACCTCCGACTGCGACCCAGGAACCGTACGACCCATAACCAAATCATGCCTCAACGCGAACGTCAACGAGTCATCGGCTACGAACCCTGTCTCCAAAGTCGGGGAACTCTCCCTATAACAGGGATCACGGGGACCTGCACGTCCAGCTCCCGTCCCCACAGAACGGACAGCTGAACCCCCCCACGGCGAATACTCCAGCGGCATACCTCCCACAGAACCCCCGCGCCCAGCCAGACCTAAATCCTCACGACACGCGATTGAACTGCTACCCTCGTGTACACCTGCCCCCGAATCACTACTGATCGACAGAGACTGCATATCATCGAGAGCGAAGCCCCCCTTCATCGTACTCCCCGTAATGCCCTCCCCAGTATTTTTACGAACTGAGAGAACATCCTGCACTGTTACCGATGGCGCGACATCTTTCGACGACGCGCCACCACTATCAGAATGAGTGCCCAACCGCGTGTCACGCCCACCACCCTGTATCACCCCCGTCGTAAACAACGGCGCAATACCGGGTGGCGGACTGCCACTCAGTCGGGCTAACCGCGTCCAATAGCTGTCAGCACTTTCGGCATGTCTAGACGACACCACCGGCACAAGTGGCGGAGTGGCTACGCCCCCCCCACACACTGACACACGGCGGCGGTCCCCTACAACGCCGGCACCTGCATTTGGAATGAACGTACATACATCAACATTCCTATCAGGTGAACTGTGAGCGTGGTGCGGTGCACTCACCGCAGAAGCGTCCACGCCCACCGGTAACCCAACTGCGCCGGGGCTCCCCGCACCACTGTCTTGGTACTGGCGCCCACTACGCAGTTGACCTGCCGTCGCTCCCTCCATAACTATGAATCACGAAGAGAACCTACCTGCGGAGTCCATGGCCCAGGTCCAATACTTACCCCCTTACGCAGAAGGCAAGCTGGCTCACGGCACCAATGTAATGGCCCACGGCCCTCCGACTCACCCTTTCTCTCACGAAAGAACACCAAGATTCAATACAGTGTACGCTTCACCTGGTTTATTGAAACCTCTGCTCTCCGCGGTGTCAGTAGTTGTCTGACCCGCCCCCTGACTCGCCAGATCCCACATCGACTCTATAGGTGTGTGTGGGGGGGTGGGTCAACCACACGCAGTAGAGGTCAGCCCAGTTGGGGTCTGACCGGTGGTGACCCGTGCCGCCACCTAGCGCAGTGTAGTGGAACTGCGCCAGTGGCGTCGTAGTCTCCGCTGCTACCGCGTGATAGTAGAGCTCATGTTCAGACTACTACATTAATATTGAACGGCGAGTAATCCAGTAAAACAGCCATGGTTAGTGTGATGGGCATCCGGTTGGGGGCGCCACCAGTTAGAACATGGAATATCTGGAAGTGAAGTGAAACGTTCGTAGACCTTCCATTACTTTATGTGTTCTATAATGCAGTTATCTAAATATAAACGCAGACATAATTCACCTACCGTTCCTCTAATTACTCGTCCCACTTATACATAAAGGTTGCTTTATTTAACGATGCCTCTAGAGCACATTGATTTTTGTCATCGGCTATTGGACGTCAAACATATGGTCCTTCTGACATATTTCTTTGGAGGAAACCCGCTGCCACCACATAGGCTGCTACTCTTTCCGATATACAACAAGGGGTCTTTTATATGAACTTTCCCACACACAGGACAGCACATACGACAGCCTTTGATGAATCAGTTGTGGACCACTGGTTGGATCGGAAAATCACCCAAACTGCAAATGTGTCCACTGAGCAGGATCGATAGGATGACCCACACCTTCACAGGTGGACACTCTACCGCCTGAGCTATGTCGCGTTCCCAACACTCACTGCTTGGATTTTAAATGTATGCAATACTTACTATAGTACACACTGAACTCAGTGGATGGGCTCGCTGCTCAGTAACCGACTGGGGAGAGGTGGGGGGCCGGAGGAGGGGCGGGGGTTTTGGTGGTTTTGATTTTGGATGATTTTGACCCAGTTCCCACGTCAGCTTTTTAGTAAAGTTTCCGCCCGCCCGCACCCTGTCAACACCAGCCGACACGGCTTCTGAACATCCACCCAGCGTCAGGAGGAAGTGGTTAAAGGTCAGAGTCAGCCAGAGTCAGCCAGAGTCAGCCAGCGTCAGCCGGAGTCAGCCAGAGTCAGCCAGAGTCAGCCAGAGTCAGCTAGCGAAAGCCAGAGTCAGCCAGAGTCAGCCAGCGTCAGCCAGAGTCAGCCAGCGTCAGCCGGAGTCAGCCAGAGTCAGCCAGAGTCAGCCAGAGTCAGCCAGAGTCAGCCAGAGTCAGCCAGAGTCAGCTAGCGTCAGCCGGAGTCAGCCAGAGTCAGCCAGAGTCAGCCGGAGTCAGCCAGAGTCAGCCAGACTCAGCCGGAGTCAGCCGGAGTCGGCCGGAGTCGACCAGAGTCGGCCAGAGTCGGCCAGAGTCGGCCAGAGTCGGCCAGAGAAAGCCTGAGTCAGCCGACATAAAGAGCCCGTGGCAGCAGTCTGACACTCCTCCCCTCCGCGTTGCCTTCAAACCCAACTGGTCTTGGCTGCATATCGTATTGTATGTGGGAAACTTACCTGAGAACTAGCTGGTTATTTATCCTCATAATATAAGTTATAGGTTAACGGTCAGAGTCAGCCGGAGGCAGCAAAGCTAAATTACCGTATATGTTCCAATAGACGTGCACTGCGCGAGTGCAGACATATGGATGCGCGTCTATTCAAAGTTAAAGAATTTCATGGATTTGTTTTTGTTGTGCCTCTGAAATAAAGTGGGATTGTCTTATTTTATGTGCATCCAGTCTGAATATGATTGTAAATGTGTGCTTGCTTTCAATCTTGAAATTGGGTTGTGCTTCTATTGGGTAGCATGCTTCTATTGGGACATATACGGCAAGTCATATTAGCTCTGCGTCTTTACGAACATTCAGCACACATGAATAGCGAGGCGGTTAGAAATAGCATGCTGCGTAATGGCTGTAAACCATGATTCTGCACAATTTTAACTCAAATAGCCAATGGCCAAAACCAATAGAGCTATTAATTAAGTGGTCAGTCACCATAACGGCCGGAAGACCAGTGCCTCGGTGCTGAAAAAATGTATATTCTGATGAATAAACTGTTTTACCAACAACAAAATTGAGTTAAACCACAGAGTCTATAGTGAAGGATAGGGATGGGAGGGACTGGCTTCCCGTTTAGGAAGGTCGGGAGTTCGAATCCCAGCAGAGTCAAACCAATGACTTACAAAATTGATTCTTGTTACTACCTATCCTGGCGCTTGTCATTAATAGGATAAGACAAGTACTGGTTTTCTAAGTATCAGGATAATGTGACTGAATGGAACATTGCATCATGGTGCCCGTGTCCTGGTCTCCCAGTGGGGCAGCACTATGAAGTCGCCATGATTGTCCATTGTCCACTGTCACAAGTCGGTATCTCTCTTGATATAACCTTAGATGTTGCTAGGACAAAGACAATACCCATCCTGACATGAGCTTAGCTGTTGCTAGGACATCAAATCGCAACAAACAAATAAAAACAATCTCCGACGTGGAGAATATCTATGATCGGGAGTGGGGGTAAGAGCTGATCATATTACCCTCGAGAACAGGGTTATCCGCACCCTCTATATAAATGTAGGTGATGCTGCATATTCTGTACCGGTGGCGCCTCCATCGGTCCCCAACCTCACTAATAGACTACTGCCTCCCCACCCGACGCAGACAAATGCTTACTCACTAATTCCTAGGTCACAAATGCTGCGATCTCCGTAAGGTGCTGTGGTCTGCAGTGTCTGTTGCGATTTAGGCAAATGTTACGGTGTTGCAGTCTGTGGTTTATCCAGTCACAAATCATACAGTCACCGCAAGGCATAGGTCACCATACGGCACCTTAAGTTTTGTTATGTGTCTCCGCACAAAAGACATTTTAAGACATTTTTTTTATTCACAATTTCTATACATTATTGCACAAACATATTATTCTGTTAACAGTAGAAATTGGTGGGATTCAGGCAGGATTCAGGCCTGCGGTGTTGTCATTTTCCAAAGTTAAGATAACTTTGAGTTAAAATAACCACAACTGCTTGGGGACCGATTGAGGCGCCACCGGTACAGAATATACAGCATCACCTACATTTATATAGAGGGTGCGGATAACCCTTTTATCGTGGGTAATATGATCAGCTCTTCCCGATCATAGATATTCTCCAACTGTACGGTCACCATATGGTGACAATAACCCACCGTATGGTCACACTATGGTCTGGCCGATGCGGCGACTTATGGTCGCCACAAGCATGCTGTAATGCATTTGTGACTGAGGCATAAGTCCTTAGCAATCTCACATTACAACACAGAGATGGTCAGCTCTGTGTAGACCCAGTATTAAACTACATGCTACACACTCAGCTGCAGTATATATCCACATGCTATATGACTTTATTATGCGAATATTAATAATGTATTGATTGTTATAATAAGTCTGTTAGCTTGCATGCCAAGCTTCTTTAATTATTCACTGCTGGCTAACCACAGTCCCACAACAAACTGCGATGCTGGAGCCACCTGTGGCGACTTTAGAAACTTCACACACCTATACTTCCTCTTCACTCGCTGCATAATTTAATTGTTTAATGTACTATTACTTACATATGCATACACAAGGTAGCTTCAACAACTATACAACGCGTAGCTTGTACAGGATCATGGTCACGGAACCAGTGTCGTGGTGGTGATGAAATGGCAAATATTTCGCCTAAAGCGGGATTCGAACCCACATCTCTTTGCATTCCGGACCAGTGTGGTAACCATTACACCACCTAGGCTCCCAGATATCACCATACTACCCATGCCTACCTGTCTATGCGGCTCCTTTGCATTATGGCCCAGTGTGTAACCATTGGCCTAGGCTCCCTGATGTCACCACCCTACCCACATATAAATCAGTATATGTACATGTCTATGTGGTTCCTTGCCTGAGAGATCAGTGTAGACTATTACACTTTATTTGCAATTGGTGTTCTCTGTGGTGGAGTGGTTAGAGTGTCTGACTTTTTTCTAGGTTGGACTCCTAATCTGAAGGTCGGTGGTTCAATTCCCCATGGCCCCCATCTCTGCCGATTTGGATTTCCACCACTGTGTATAACTTACCGCGACATCAAAGGCCAGTTGCTCTCATACCATGTCTATGTGGTGTGGGAGGTTAAAACTCCCTTGGGTCGGTAAAAGTGTAGACTCAGGCTTTCTATCGACAACCTGTCTAATGGTGAAAACAAGTCTATTCATGATAGGCAGTATAAATCTTCAAGAAAAAATAAAATAAAGTATGTTTAAGAAGTACACCAGAAATGATGAATATGACAGGGTGGCTGGGAGAAGCATGAACAGCTGAGCTTACCCGCTTTATAGCAGTGGTCTGCACACAGCAAGCTTAATACATCAATATCTTTGTGCCAACATATTTGACACTTTCTAAATTTAGATCTAAAAGCTTTTAATCTAGACATATCTAGACGGAAAATCTCGAACATGTGAGCACCAGTTTTCCTTGTTTTTTGTTGGGGTTTTTCATCCCAGAAACATCTAAGATCATAGAATATGTAGGATGTACCAACGTATGACAGTGCACATGGGTTTCTGCCATATTTTCATAAAAAAACTTCTTTTTTTTTTCTTTTTTTTGGGGGTACATTAATTAGTTGTTTAAGCAAGGGAAATTTCAATCGCGGATGATTGGTCTCCTTCATTCCACTGCTCCTTGCCCTATCCTAATAATGCCAAGCGCCTGGCTAGGAAGCGATAAGTATCAATTTGTAAGTCATTGGTTTGACTTGACAAGCATTCGAACCCACGATCTACCAACACGGCAGACAGACGCTCTAACTCATTTGGCCATCCCGTCAGGTAGACATTAAGTTGATCGGTATAATTTACTTGACTTAAATTTCAAGTAATTGTTTTCTTAAGGAATTCACTTTGGAGATATTTGAAGTGAAAACATGGCAAATTAATTGTTGGTATGCACATTAAGATTCGAACACCAGACGCTTCAGCAGTAATATATTCTATTAAATTGACTTAGTATTGCCTTCCATGCAGCAATAAATGATTAACACTGTATAAGAAGTGCAGCCTTATCTGACTTCTAAGTTGGATGCCGTGAATAGAATTTGATATCTAGGGTCAAATTTGAGATGTGGAATAAAATAATAATGCTTTTATCGGATTATGCAGTTTTAAATGTTGTGCAGTTTAAATGTTATGCAGCTTTAAATGTGTGTGAACATGATCAAGGCAACGTCACATATTCACCAATATTCATGAGTGAATACAGCTATTCATTGTGTGCATAGCTCGAAACCAATTGTTCTCCGTGAGTTGTTTATGATCTAATCTAGCCTCAGGATGTCTGGGGTCAGGTGGTGACTGTTCGGGTCAGACAGTGAAGTGATCTAGTACGATATACGACGACCAGGGAACACTCATACAGATTGATCAGATTGATAGGGTTCCTTCCACTCTGTAATATTACAGAGACCCATGACAAGTTCCTAGGTTACCAATTAGGGACGAGGATTGTGAACAGATATAATCCATGTCAATAGATGGTTGGTTGTTGGAGGTTTACATCCTGGCAGCATCTAAGGTCATATCAGGATGGGTACTGACTTGTGACACTGCACACTTATGGCGATGTTATAGTGCTGCCCCACTGGGAAATCAGGCTGCTGGCACCATGACCCAATATCCTACTCAGTCACATTATCCTGACACTGAGCTGACCAGTCCTTTTAATGTCGAGCGCCAGGCTAGGAAGTGACAAGTATCAATTTTATATGTCATTGTGTAAAAGCGAAGGCTCGAATCTGTGGCTGTGTAGGCAGGCTATGGTGAAATCAATACAGACAAATAGAAAGGAAGAGTACAAAGTGTAAAGAAGAAGAGAGTCAAGCCCACTGGTTTATATGGTTACATGGGTTGATTGTAGATTATCACCCCACCCTTTTCCCCCAAAGGAAAACAAGCACTCTTGGCCCTACCAATAGGGATCCAGCATTCCTGGTCCCCATGGATACCAGTGGCCTTCCCACCACCACCAAGCTGTATGGCCCCATGGCCACCACCAACCTTGACCTTTGAGTGTGGTGATCCCTATCCCAGCAGAGGGCGTAGGCCCTGAGTGCACCCACACCCAGACCTGCCAGCACCACTATGTCTATTTACATCCCACTCAGGCACCCATACATATATTATATACATACATGCACCTGGTCACGTACACCGATCAGTAATAGAACATTTGCCGTATATCAGAATATTTTAAGATTGGTTTGACTCGACCGGGAACCGAACTCGCAATCTCCCGCACACGAAGCCCGCGCTCTACCGACTCGGCCACCACGCCCAGTCCATGTCAATAGAAAGGTATGACAAAGCATCTGAGGAAAGAATCGTAAGGTCACCTTGTGAATAATTGTTAATTATAGCATTTACCAAATACTTGTACTATAACCTTCACAATGGTACCTAGGTGGTGTAATGGTTAGCATGTTAACCCCCAAATAAGAAGAATTGAGCGTTCGACTCCTGATAGGTGTAATATGTCTGGCAAGCTTAGGAGCCATCTCATTGGGGCTGGATGATGACAGTTGTTATTGTCAGTGAATGTCTGGCGGGCTTTAGGTGCTGTCTCATTAGGGCTGGCTGATGATGGTCGTTATTGTCAGTGAATGTCTGGCGGGCTTTAGACGCTGTCTCATTAGGGATTGCTGATGACGGGTGTTATTGTCAGTGAATGTCTGGCGGGCTTTAGGCACCATCTCATTAGGACTGGCTGATGATGGTTGTTAATGTCGGTGAATGTCTGGCGGGCTTTACCTGCTATTTAATTAGGGCTGGCTGATGACGGGTGTTATTGGTGGTGAATGTCTGGCAGGCTTTACCTGCTGTCTCATTAGGACTGGCTGATGACGGGTGTTATTGTCGGCGAATGTCTGGCAGGTGCTGTCTCATTCAGGCTGGCTGATGACTGGTGTTATTGTCAGTGAATGTGTGGCAGGCTTTAGGTGTTGTCTCATTAAGGCTGGCTGATGATGGGTGTTCTTGTCAGTGAATGTCTGGCGGGCTTTAGGCGCTGTCTCATTAGGGCTGGCTGATGATAGTTGTTATTGTCGGTGAATGTCTGGTGGGCTTTAGACGCTGTCTCATTAGGGCTGGCTGATGATGGTTGTTATTGTTGGTGAGTGTATGGCAGGCTTTAGGCGCCATCTCATTAGGACTGGCTGATAACGGGTGTTATTGTCAGTGAATGTCTGGCAGGCACTGTCTCATTCGCAGGCTTTAGGTGTTGTCTCATTAGGGCTGGCTGATGACGGGTGTTATTGTCGGTGAATGTCTGGCGGGCTTTAGGCACTGTCTCATTAGGGCTGGCTGATGATGGGTGTTATTGTCGGTGAATGTCTTGCGGGCTTTAGGCACTGTCTCATTAGGGCTGGCTGGTATTAGGCCTTAACGTCTGAGAGGTGATTGAGTGGTGTTTGGGTCCATGCAAGCAGCCACTCAGTGTCCATACATCACGGTCACACACGCACCGCCGGGGGCCGGGCACGCACACGGACATACACACGTATATAGACACGCACAGACACACACACGCACGCACCTCCGGGGGCCGGACACTCGCACACACACGCACAGACACACGGACATACACGCGTACATATACACGCTCAGACACACACACACAGAAACATGCTCAGACACAAACACACGCACAGACATACACGTGCTTAGATACACTCACAGACACACTCACTCAAACACACGCACATACACACGCACAAAACCACGCACAGATACGCACAGACACACGCACAAACACACGCACATAAACACACACAGACACACGCACAGACACACGCACATATACACACGCACAGACACACGCACAGACACATAAACACACACAGATACATGGAGACACACTCACAGACATACGCACAGACATACACGCACACAGACACACGCACATCACACACCACACACAACAGACCACATACACGCAGCACGCCTATTACCTCCCCCCCACCCCCACCCAACACACATATACATACTACCACGCGCAGATCGCGTGCGCGTAGCGGTCCCGTTCGCCTGGCGCCGCGCGCGCACATTGCCTTGCGCCTGCGCAATGCCGCGCTCGGCATTGAGTGGCGGGTGTTGGCGTCTTGACCGCTACATCGTGTTGTTTTAGTCGCCTCATTTGAATACGACGGCCGATTACTTGTACAGTGCCCTATAATCAATCACCAGGCGAAGCAAAGAAAGAAAGAAACAAAGAAACAAAGAAAGCAAGAAAGAAAAGAAACAAAGAAAGAAAGAAAAGAAGAAAGAAAGGCAATGTGTGGTCGGCTGTTTTCTTAGCCTGGTGCAGCCTGGCTGATCAAATGGCCATTGGCCGATATATCGAGTGTTGGCATTGATTTTGTAATCAGTCAATGGATGGGTCGTATTAAAGCTGCATAGTCTAATGGGTTTTTGTAATCAGTCAATGGATGGGTTGTGCTAAAGCTGCATAGTCTAATGGGTTTTTGTAATCAGTCAATGGATGGGTTGTATTAAAGCTGCATAGTCTAATGGGTTTTTGTAATCAATGAAAGGTTGTATTTAAGCTGCATAGTCAATGGTTTTTGGTAATCAACAATGGATGGGTTGTATTTAAGCTGCATAGTCAATGGGTTTTGTAATCATCAATGATGGTTTGTTAAGCTGCATAGTCTAATGGGTTTTTGGTAATCAGTCAATGGATGGGTTGTGTTAAAGCTGCATAGTCTAATGGGTTTTTGTAATCAGTCAATGGATGGGTTGTGTTAAAGCTGCATAGTCTAATGGGTTTTTGTAATCAGTCAATGGATGGGTTGTGTTAAAGCTGCATAGTCTAATGGGTTTTTGTAATCAGTCAATGGATGGGTTGTGTTAAAGCTGCATAGTCTAATGGGTTTTTGTAATCAGTCAATGGATGGGTTGTGTTAAAGCTGCATAGTCTAATGGGTTTTTGTAATCAGTCAATGAATGGGTCGTATTAAAGCTGCATAGTCTAATGGTTTTTTGTAATCAGTCAATGGATGGGTTGTATTAAAGCTGCATAGTCTAATGGTTTTTTGTAATCAGTCAATGGATGGGTTGTATTAAAGCTGCATAGTCTAATGGTTTTTTGTAATCAATCAATGAACGTGTTGCATTAAAGCTGCATAGTCTGGTGTTTTTGTGTCATCAATCAATGGACGGGTTGTACTAAAGCCACATATGCTGATGTGGTTTTTTTCATCAATCAATGAACGTGTTGCATTAAAGCTGCATAGTCTGGTGTTTTGGGTCATCAATCAATGGACAGGTTGTATTAAAGGTGCATAGTCTGATGGATTTTTTTGTCATCAATCATTGGACGGGTTGTATTAAAGCTGCATAGTCTGATGATTCTTTTGTCATCAATCGATGGATTGTTTACAAAAATTAAAGCTGATTTGTCCGAGGTTGTTTCGTTGGTTGTCAGTCAATGGGCAGGTTTTCATTAAAGCTGCATAGTCCGATGATTTCTTTTCATCATCAGTCAATGGGTGTTTTATTTTAAATTAAAGCTGCATAGTCTGATTATTTCTTGTCATCCATCAATGGGCGGGATATTCTGATGGGTTTTTTTTGTCACCAGTCAATGGATGGAATTTAACCAAATAAAAGGTGCATACTCTGATGTGTTGGTGTCACCAGCCAACGGGCAGCGTTTTTGTTGTTGTCAGTCAATGGCCTGGTTTTTATTAAAGCTGTATAGTTCGATGATATTTTGTCCTTGTCAGTCAATGGTCTGGTTTTATTAAAGCTGCATAAATCAGATTCCTTACATATTAAAATGTATATAAAAGACCCCCTCATTCATGTGTATATCTCAACTGGTTGCAAAGATATGGCATTCAGTATATTCATGGTGGCCATCTTGTATTCGGTCAATTTACCCACTGTTAGCAGTTGCGAAAGAATTCCCACTCTAATTGTTTGTAATCACTCTCATACAATAATGCAGAATCAAGTGGTAATTCATTTTTAACAAACAATTTACATAACCTCTTTTTTGTACTACATAAGGGCCTACACTAGATAGCCAGACTCGCGCTACCAATATCACACAAGCAGCTTGGATGGGGGTTTGCCTTATTGTGTGCAAACCAACGCTGCCCAAGTTGCTCCCGCCAAATGCCATGAGCCAACCAGATTGTAGCTTGGAAGTTAGCACTCACAATGAGTGATTCAGGGGGAATTGATCAATAATATCTACACAATCTATATATTCTGAATTATACGAGTATAATAGCCCTGACATATCTCTCCTGCTCCCCAGCACTCTCCTCAGTCATCGACTGCTGAAGTCTGGACTAGTCATCTACTGCTCCAGCCTAGTAGTCAACCTCATCTCCGATGGTGGCGCCACCACCCACTTCACACTGTAACCGCCACTCACTGTACCTCTGAATATAAATACAGTATAACCCCGTTAAACCAAACTTGAAGGGACCCTAGAAATTTGTTTGGATTAACTGATCATTGGTTTAACCAAGCTTTGGCTTCGACTTTGACTTGGCTTTGGCAAAACCGTGGGTGCATTAAGAATGTAATATACAATGTATGTGGACACTTTGATCATTGTTTTTTATGCATATACAGTATAACCCCGTTAAACCAAGCTCGGTTAAACCAAACGATCGGTTAATCCAAACATTTTTCGACGGCCCGGCAAAATACTACCATTTATCATATAAAAAAGTTGGTGCGGTTTCAGATGATCTTATAACCACATGAAAGTTTTGATTTAACCATAGGGGCCCGACAATTTTGTTCGGATTAACCGATCATTTGGATTAACCGACTTTGGTTTAACCAACTTTTTTATATGATAAATGGTACTATTTTGGCGGGCCGCAGAAAAAAGTTTGGATTAACCGATCGTTTGGTTTAACCGAGCTTGGTTTAACGGAGTTGTACTGTATAATATTCCTCAATAATCAAAGATTATAGTATCTGACTAAACAACATAGATGGCCCCCATTTCAGTGAACGCCTACTGATCCGCCCCACCCATCCTCCCTCCCCTGCCTCCCCTCCCTCCCCTCCCTCCGCACCCTCGGCTCTCTCCTTCCTTTCCTTCTCCACCCCTACTCCCCCCCCCCTCTCCCCCCGCCCTTCTTCCACCATTCTCCCACTGCCTCGCCCTGTTATGCATCTCCCTCCATCCTCCTTCTCCTTCCACCGGGCGCGGTGGCCGAATCAGTAGAGCGCGAGCCTCGCGTGCAGGAGATCGGGAGTTCGCTTTCTGGTCGAGTCAAACCAATGACTTATAACATTGATACTTGTCGCTTCCTAGCCTGACGCTCGGTATTAATAAGATAGGGTAAGGACTGGTTAGCTCAGTGGCAGGATAATGTGACCAAGTGGGCTATCGGGTCATGGTGCTGCCAGCCAGATTTCACAGTGGGGCAGCACTATAAATTCACCATGATTGTGCAGTGTCACAAGTCGGTACCCATCCTGATATGACCTTAGATGTTGCCAGGACATAAAACTTCAACAACCAACCCTCTCCTACCCCACGTCCGCATCCTGGTACTCTTCCCTGCTGCCGTCCTCCCCCGTCCACTGCCTCCTTTCTCTCCACCCCTCCTCCTCCCTGTCCATCACCCCTCCTCCTACTCCCCCACCCTCCTGTAGTCCCTCCCCCACCCTCCACCCCACACCTCCCCCCGACCATCCTCCCCTGGCCGTCATCGGCTTAGATATAGTGTGTAAAGCCAGGGACATGGCGTCCGTGTGATAAAGCAGCTTCAAAGCCGACCTAAGTACCCACTTCCTGACATCAGCCCTGAGCTGCTCACCACTACCCTGAGCTGCTCACTAATGCTGTGTGCTTACCAATTCATTGAGCTGCTCAACAATGCCCTGAGCTGCTTACCAATGCCCTGAGCCGCTTAGTAATATATGTCTTGCTTACAAGGTCATTGAGCTGCTCACCAATGCCCTGAGCTGCTCACCAATGCCCTGAGCTGCTTAGTACTATATGTGTTGCTTACCAGGTCATTGAGCTGCTCATCAATGCCGTGAGCTGCTCACCAATGCCCTGAGCTGCTTAGCAATGCTATGTGCTTACCAATTCATTGAACTTCCCACCAATGTCCTGAGCTGCTTAGAAATGATATGTGCTTAGCAATGCATTGAGCTGCTCACCAATGCCCTGAGCTGCTTAGCAATGCTATGTGTTTACCGATTCGTTTTAGCTGCTCAACAATACCATGAGCTGCTCACCAATTCGCTGAGTTGCTTAGCAATGATATGTGCTGCTTGCCAATTCATTGAGCTACTCACGAATGTCGTGAGCTGCTCACCAATGCTTACCTATGATGCTTAACTATGATATATGCTGCTTATCAATGGTATGTGCTGCTCACCAATGCCTTGAGCTGGTTAACAATGATATATGCTGCTTGCCAATTCAGTGAGCTACTCACCAATGCCTTGAGCCGTTTATAATTTCATTACGTAATTTACCAATTTATTGAGCCGTTCAGAAATGCATTGAGCTGCTCACCAAGATTCTAAGCTGCTCACCAATAACATGAGGTGCTCAGTAGTGGCAGAAGCCTCTCATTGAGCTGGTCCCAATTCTTTGAGCTCCTCACCAATTCCATTAGTTGCTTATCAAATCAGTGAGCTGCTCAACAATTAAATGAGCTGCTTACAAATTCAATGTGCTGCTTTCGAATTCCATTACCTGCTCACCAATGCCCTGAGGTCTTCAGCAATAATTCACAAGCGGCTCAGTAAAGCCTCCGAGCTGCTCAGTAAGGTTCTCCGAGCTGCTCACCTAGGTTATAAGCTGCTCAGCAAAGCCCCCACTATCTGTTCTCCAATGCCCTTTGTGACCAGAGAGGGTGGCCGAATGAGTAGAGCGTCCGTCTCCCGTGTTCATAGATCATGGTCTTCGAACCCTCGTCGAGTCAAACCGATGACTTAAAGATTTATACTTTTCACTTCCTAGCCAGACACTCAGCATTAATAGGATAAGGCAAGGAATGGTTAGCTCAGTGTCAGGATAATGTGGCTGAGTGGGATATCGGGTCGTGGTGCTGGTGGGCTGTCGGGCAGTACCGTAAACTCGCCATGAGTGCATACTGTCACAAGTCGGTACCCATCCTGATATGACCCTAGATGTTGCCATGACGTAAAGCTCAAACAGCCAACCATCAAATGCCCTTAGCTTCTCCCTAAGGACTCCAAGCTGTTCAGTATAGGTCCAGAGATGCTCCCTAACCCCCCCCCCCCCCACCCGAGCTGTTCAGAAACTCTCCCCCACCCCGAGCTGCTCGCATCACTAGGTTCTCATCCAATGAGGGGCCCCGGGCACTAACAAATCGCCAGAGGCGGGACAATACACTTTCTTTTTTAATTTCAGTTGAATTTATTTGGGGGAGGGAATGGCAGGTCAATCATGTCGTGTCTATTTTTAATTATTCAATTACAAAACAATTCAGTCTGTATGCTTCTTTTAGTTACAACTATTATTACAAGACACAATGCAGTTATATCTATCCTCGGGTTTGATTGGTTGTTGGAGCTTTATGTGCTGGCAACATCTAAGGTCATATCAGGACAGGTACCGATTTGGGAAAGGGCGCACTCATGGCAACTTTAGAGTGCTGCCCCACTGGGAGACCAGGCAACCAGCACTATGTCTTCGGTTTCGAGTACCGTGAAATTAACAATCTACATAATATTATACCGGCACATTTTTCTCCTATAGACACGCACTCGCAACTGTTTGCTTGAGTTATTTAGGAAAATTGCTCGATGAACTGTTGGTTAGTATGTCCGCTGGCCGCCCACCCAGGGGGGGGGGGAGGCCGCCTAATGACGTAACGATCACTCGTAGGTCTTCAGCCATCTACCAGCGCCAAGGTGACTGGGGACCCAGCTCAATGTGTACCATAGATCTGTTCGGTTAAGTGACTTTATTATATATTATATATATTATATATATTGTATATATTATATAATAATTATTATATATTATATAATATAATATATATAATATATATAATATATATTATATAATTATATATATTATATAATTATATATATTAGATATATTATATATATTATATATATTATATATATTATATATATTGTATATAGTATATATATTATATAATATATATATTATATATATTATATATGTTATATATATTATATATATTATATATACTATATATTTTATGTTTATTATGTATATTATGTATATCAATATTATCATGCATATTATTATATATTATTATATATGTTATGATTATTATATATATTATATATATAATATAAATATTATAAATATTATATATTATATATATTATATATATTAAATATAGTATCTATATTATATATATCATATTATTTATATTATATATGCCCCTTTAAACTAAACGCTGTTTCAAGTAAAGAAAATCGCAAAGACCAAGTTAATATATTCATCTAAAAGAATTTTTTTTTTTAAATAGAAATAATCCGAATTTCAGTCATTGATTTGACTCAGGGTGGGGTTCGAACCCGCGGCCCTCCACTTAAGAAGCGGGCGATCAACGCATACAGCCATCGTGTCGGGCTGGTCTCTGAGTTGGATGGTTGCAGGCATCTGGTTTTAGATATTGACTCCACTGCACAAAGTACTGCGCCGTGAGTGAATCCTCGTCTCCTCTTTTGTTGTTGGTATTTCGGTTTTGTCCTTTTTAAGTAGGTCTGACATGCGCAGAACGCACTTTCGGCGCATAATTAGCGGCGCGTGGCGGGCATGCGCGGGGCGGCGCGGGGCCTGCCGCAGCGCCCCCTACACCAACCAACTCGCACTATAATCAATGGTGCACCGAACGCGGTGGCCCAATCGGCACAGCGCAGGCCTGGCGTACGGAATGTTAGGAGTTAAATTCCTGGTCGAGTCAAACGAACGAATTACCAAATTGATACTTGTCGCTTCCTAGTCAGGACCTCGCATTAGGATAGGGCAAGGACTGGTTGGTTTGTTGTCCGGAGAATGTGACTCAGTGGGATATCAGGTCATGGTGCTGGCAGCCAGGTCTCTCCCAGTGGGGGCAGTACTATAAAATCGCCATGAGTGTGCCCTGTCACAAGTCCGTGCCCGTCCTGATATTACCTTAGATGTTGCCAGTATGGAAAACTCCAACAACCAGCAACCAATCAATGGTGTTCGGTAGGAACGGGGCAACAACAAAAACCTTCTAGCCAACATCGCCATCCTACATGAATATTTGACAAGCAAGCATTGCAGGCGCCTCACATGTGTGTGTTGATGGTGGAGGAAGGGGGGAGGGGGAGGGGGCTCATTGGTGTTTATTTAATTTATTTTAATACTTTTATTGGGGGGACGTGAGGAGATCGATTGGCCCCGATAGCTAGTGCTTCACATATGACAGGGATGAAAGATCTCCGCGATTTCGGGGGATTTCTGCGATTTTTTAATATTTACTGATTAATGTCAAAGTTGCATAGTCCGATGAAGCATCAAATTTTCAAAACCAAAACACTTACCTAGATTTGATTCTACATACTCATCTTAGATACTGGTACAGTTGTTAAGCATTTTTTGTCACATAGAAGGGCATGGAGAGTCAATTTAATAGAACCTGTTACTGCATAAACCTATGGCATCAGAGTTTTGGCATGCTTGCTAAAATTAATTTGGCATGTTGTCACTTCAAATATCTCCAAAGTTAGCCATTTAAACTAAAAGTTACTTCAACCTAAAGTAAAGTCGCTTATAATGATCAATTTAATGTATTTATCTCAGAAAATGACAGAAACTCAAAGCCCTCGGACTCCGCAACTTTAAACAAAATGCTAAGAAATCAGCATGTATAGGACAGCAATTAGGTAGTTTGAATCCCATTCTTATATGACCTTCGATGTTGCTGGAAAATAAAACCCAAACAAGAATGAGTTGAGTATGAGTGATAATATATGCAAGACGAACATAGTTGAAACCTGACTTCCGGCATTTTCCCACGATTCCCTGACAGTCCTAATCCTATGGGAGGAAAATCCACGTTTTAGCATTGGCGTAATAATCTTACTTGATTTCCGCGGTTTTTGCCAGAGACCACTTTCATCCTCCAGGGTGGATGTGAATAGACTGGGCGGGGTAAAGGGGTGTGCATAGGTGTGAGTATCTACATATATATACAGTCAAACCTCTCTAACCGAACACCTCCACAGAATGACCACTCCCCTATATCGATCACTTTATTTGGGTCCCAACAATACCATTGCAAGGATATTATAACTCCCTAAGCCGACCACCTCCCTAAATGTACCACTTAAAGTCGGTCTCATGGTCGGTCGATTTAGAAAGGTTTTACTGTATATTTATATATATATAAATATATATTCCTGAGAGGGAGGGGATACCACTTCACTTGTAATGGATAGAAATGTATGAGGTGACTCTTGTGTGAGGGGGTAACCTTGTGGGGAGGGGGGGGGGGATAGGGGGGGAAAGGTTTGTGTGGGGAATGGGTTGAACATTGTGGGGGAGGGGATGAGGTGTATTATGTGAGGGGGTGAAGTGCACCTTGTGGGGGTGTATTATAAGGACGATGTTGTGTGGGTGGGTGTTATGAAGACCGTTTTGAGGGTGTGAAAATATTATAAATATTGTAAATATTATACATATTATATATATTATAAATGTTATACATATAATAAATATGATAAATCTTATACATATTATAAATATTATGATATTATACATATCAAAAATATTATAAATATTATACATATTAAAAATATTAAAAATATTATAAATGTTATATATATTATAAATATTATAAATATTATAAATGTTATAAATGTTATAAATACTACAAATGTTATAAATATTATAGATATTATAAATGTTATAAATATTATAAATATTATAACTATTTTACCTGTTATAAATATTATAAATATGTACAATATAAGCAGATGGGGGATGGAGGCAGAGAAGAGGGGATGGCTGAGGCAAGGTAGGAAGGGAGGGGGCAGAGAGAGGAGGGGGGATGGGGTCAGAGGAGGGAGGATTGAGGCAGAGGGAGAGACGGAGAGGATGGAGGCAGAAGGGAGGGGGAGGGAGCAGAGTGAGGAAGATGATGTTGGAAAGGAGGCAAGGGAGGGGGGAGAGGGATGGAGGCAGGGGACGGGGGCAGGGGAGGAGGCAGAGGGAGGGAGGCAGAGGGAAGGAGGCAGGGGAGGGAGGCCAGAGGGACGGAGACGGGGGGGACGCAGAGGGAGGGAGGCAGAGGGAGGGAGGCGAGAGGGGAGGGAGGAGCGGGGGGAGGAGAGGGAGGGAGGCAGAGGGAGGGAGGCAGAGGGAGGGAGGCAGAGGGAGGGAGGCAAGGGGGAGGGAGCAGAGGGAGGGAGGCAGAGGGAGGGAAGGCAGAGGGAGGGAGGAGAGGGAGGGGGCAGGAGGGAGGCAGAGGGAGGCAGGGGGAGAGGAGGAGGCAGGAGGGGGGAGCAAAGGGGAGGGAGGCAGAGGGAGGGAGGCATAGGGAAGGAGGCAGCGGGAGGGAGGCAGAGGGAGGGAGGCAGAGGTAGGGAGGGAGGCAGAGGGAGGGAGGCAGAGGGAGGGGGCAAGGGGAGGGAGGCAGAGGGAGGGAGGCAGAGGGAGGGAGGTGCGGGAATAACGGGGCGATGACAAGGAAACGCTCCTAACGGATAACCTCAGGGGGCGGTCAGAGGTCAGGTCCAGTACTGGAGCAGCTCAGAGGAGACACACAGACACACAGACAGATAGAGGAAGTTATTGATGGCGAGCGACACACAGACAGATATAGAGGGATCGAGAGAGGCAGAGAAATAGAGATGCAGAGAAATAGAGAGAGAGACATGCAGAGAAATAGAGAGAGAGACAGACACATACCGTGTGAGATAGAGAGACACAGATAGACATGGATAGAGAGAGACACATAGAAACAGAATGAGAGACAGACATACAGAGACATATAGTAAAACAGAGTCACAGAGATATAGTGAGAGAGAGAGACACAGAGAGATAGAGCTAGACAGAGAGACACACAGATAGACGCACAGACGCAAACCCCACCTGAGACCACTCCGCAGCCTGCCCTTATTATATGTTGGGGGGGGGGGGGGGGTGATATACAATGTAGTTTCATCCATCTGAATATGGAATGTTCTTAACATCTGTTCTGATCGGGGATCGTCTGCGATGCGACACAATAATGCCGATTATCACCGACACTTATCGCCGATTCCGAGCATGCGACGCGACTCTATTGTGTTCTTGTTTTGTTGTTGGTGTTTTTTTTGTTTTAACCGGAAGTTGCGCATGTGCATAAAGGGGGTTGCAGCGCCATCTTGTTTGTTGGATGCTGCAAACTCGGCGTCCCTAGATGAGAACCTGGGTGGGGCGTGTGTGTGGGGGGGGGGGGGGGGTTACACTGCGTCGGCGGACAATTTGCTCAGTCAACTTTGTTTGTTAAATTGATTGATTAAGCAGGGACAATTTCAATCGGCGAGGTGGTGTAATTTTGTTAGCACACTGGCCTAGAATGCAAGAGATGAGGGTTCGATTCCCGCTCTAGGCGCAATATTTCCCACTTTCATCATCCCCCCTCCATGACATAATTAAGAATTGAAAATGGCGTCGACGACACATATCGTGTAAGGAGGCTCCATACAATAGTGTGGATTACTAGTGAAATAACAGTGCTAACTACCAGGAAAGTGCACAAAGGCATAACCCTAAGCACTTGGAACAACAGGACTACTGCAAGTTATGCATTGTTAGGATAATAAGGAAGACATCCAAACAAAAACATACCAACAATGAAAAAGGTAGCCCCGACCATTAAAAATGGCGGTAGCCGCTATAGGCGATGAACAGAGGATTAAACTGACAACAAAATGACAAACCCCAAAAACGGAAATGACTTTGAAGAAAAAGTCATAACCACAATACTAGGAAAAAACACCACAAAGATAATCAAACACTGGATAATAGCATTATTAGGATAGGACAAGGGCTGGTTGGCTCAGTGTCAGGATAATGTGACTGAGTGGGATATCAGGTCATGGTTTGGGCGGCCTGGTCTTCTATTGGGGCAGCACTATAAAGTCGCCATGAGTGTGCAGTGTCAGAAGTCGGTACCAGTCCTGATATGACCTTAGATGTTGCTAGGATGTAAAACAACAATAAAACAGATGTGTTTTACTTTAGAAACACTAACTATATCACACGATCATGTATATCAGCCACCCACAGGAGTAGAAACTGATACAACATAGAACTTAAGAATTTAAAGAAAAATGTACTAAGATTAACTCCTAACAAAAGTGTAACGAATGAATATGATTAATATATCGGGAATATATACTAGCACTACCGGGATAACATACTACAATAGACGTCTCGAAGATTATCCTAATTGATACTTGTCGCTTCGTAGCCTGGCGCTCGGCATTATTAGGATAGGGCAAGGACTGGTTGTGTCAGTGTCAGGATAATGTGACTGAGTGGGCTATCAGATCATGGTTCTGGTGGTGTGGTCTCCCAGTGGGGCAGCATTATGAAAAGTTGCCATGAGTGCGCATTGTCACAAGTCAGTACTCGTCCTGATATAACCTCGGATGTTGCCAGGATGTAAAACTCCAACAACCAACCAACTGTAGTAGGAGTAGTTGACCCCAATACCAGATCTAACCTTTGAGACGGGCCTGGGAAGCAGACTAGAACAACACAAGCCAAAGGCTGGGTCACAGCACTGTAATTGGATTTACTGGAACCAGGCTAGAAGAGAACCAGAGCTGAGCCGAGGCTGGGCATCGGAGTAGTAATGACGTTTGCAGGAACCAGACTAGAACCAGGATGGAAGTATAGCTCGGTGTCAGGGTGAATTAATGAATGAATGAAATAATGGATGAAGGACTGAATGAATGCATAAATAAATGGAGGAGTGACCTCTGGTGTCTGATTGAATAGATGTGAATGAATGCATTAATGCATGAATGAAGGAGTGATGGAATGATTACATGAATGAATGATTGCATGAATGAATGAATGAATGATTGAATGAATGAACGCCGAATGAATGTATGAATGAATGCATGAATAACTGAATCAATATGTGAATAAATGAATGCAAAAATTAGTGCATGGATAAAAGAATGAATATGTGAAGAAATGAATGCCGAAATGAATGGATGAATGACTGAGTGAATGGGATGTATGAATACATGTATGAACCACACCTGAATAAGTGCCTCGTCTCATTGAAGTGTCCGCTTACAGGGGGCGCCCCAACACAGACACACACACGCCACACCACCACACCACCACACCGCCACACCACCACACCACCACACCACCACACCACCACACCACCACCACACCACCATACACCACACCCACACCACCACACCGCCACACACCCACATCAGCACACCACCACACCACCACCCACCCACATTACCACTACACCACCACACACCCACATCACCACACCACCAAACCACCACACCACACCACCACACCACCATAAGACCACACAGACCACGACCGCACCACCCCACCACACGACCGCACCACACACCCACATCCCCATACCACGACACTACCATACCAACACCACCACACCTCCATACTACCACACCACCACACCTCCACACACACCACCACCCCACCACTCTACCACACCACACAACCACACACCCACATCAGCACACCACCACCACACCACCACACCACCATACCACCACACACATTACCACACCACCATATCACCCAAACTAACACACACACACCACCACACCACATCACCACCACACCACCATACCACCACACCACCATACCACCACACACATCACCACACCACCATACCACCAAACTACCACACCCACACCACCACACGACACCACCACCAGACCACCACACCACCACACCACCACACCACCACACCACCACACCACCACACCGCCTACAGGGGACGCCCCCAACACATATACTCACACCCACACGACACCACTACACACCCACATCACCCCACCACACCGCCACACCACCACACCACCATACCACCACACCACCACTACGCCATACCGCCTACACGGGGCGCTCAGCCAGCTAGTTAGCGTCAGGCCCTCGCAGCAGGCCAACCCCCCCCCCCCACACACACACCACTACACCACCTTGCCACCACACCACCTTACCACCACACCACCACACCACCACACCACCACACCACCACAACACCACACCACCACACCACCACACCACCACACCACCACACCACCACACCACACAACCACACAACCACACAACCACACAACCACACAACCAACACACCACACAACCACACCACCACAGCACACCACACCACCACACCACCACACCACCACACCACCACACCACCACACACCATATATGTGTGATGGACCATGTCCTACTCCACATTATCTCGCATTGCGCATTATCTTGCATTGCCCATTGTCTCGCATTGCGTATTATCTCGCATTGCGCATTATCTCACATTGCCTCGCATTAACTCGCATTGCACATTATCTCGCATTGCCTCGTATTATCTCGCATTGCGCATTATCTCACATTGCCTTGCACTGCCTTGCAGTATCTCGCATTGCCTCGCATTATCTCGCACTGTTCCGCCTCATCTCGCCATACCTCGCCTCATCTGGCTCTGAGTGCAGCCTGTTTGTACAGTCTGTACAAAAACCTGGCGCCTCGTGTGCCGAGTTTGCGACTTCAAACGACGAGCGTTTCAAGTTGGGTGCTCGGATTGTCAGCCGGACCGAACAAAACAAAGCAGTTTAATTTTGGTGGGCGATTTAGCGGGAAGGTGGCGGTGGGGGTGGGAGGTTTGTTCTCCGACTAACAGCAGCCTCGTCCTATAGCACTCACTTTGAGTTTGTGTGAATGGATTTGGGGTTCACATTTGTGGGGGGGGGGGGCGGGGGGAAGGGCCAGGGAGGGGAGCTCTAAGAATCATTCTCTAGGTAGTTCGGAGGTTATGATGGGTTTGGGGTGCGTTGTCAGTGAGTGTGTGAGTGCGTGAGTGTGTGAGTGAGTGTGTGAGTGTGTGAGTGTGTGTGTGAGTGAGTGTGTGAGTGAGTGTGTGAGTGAGTGAGCGTGAGTGAGTGTGTCAGTGAGTGTGTGTGTCAGTGAGTGAGTGTCAGTGAGTGAGTGTGACTGAGTGAGTAATGAGTGAGTGTGTGAGTGAGTGAGTGAGTGTGTCAGTGAGTGAGTGTGTCAGTGAATGTATGTGTGAGTGAGTGTGTGAGTGAATGTGTGTGAGTGAGTGTGTGGGTGGGTGGGTGAGCGAGTGTGTGTGTGAGTGAGTGTGTGTGAGTGAGTGAGTGAGTGAGTGTGTGTGTATGAGTGAGTGTGTGTATGTGTATGAGTGGGTGTGTATGAGTGAGTGAGGGTATGTGTGTATAAGTGAGTGTGTGTATGAGTGAGTGAGTGGGTGTATGTGTATGTGTATGAGTGAGTGTATGTATGACTGAGTTAGTGAGTGAGTGTGTATGAGTGAGTGAGTGTGTATGTATGAGTGTGTATGTATGAGTGAGTGAGTGTTTGTGTGTATGAGTGAGCGAGTGAGTGTGTCAGTGAGTGAGTGAGTGTGTGTATGAGTGAGTGAGTGAGTGTTTGTGTGTGTATCAGTAAGTGAGTGAGTGTTTGGTAGTGTATGAGCGAGTGAGTGAGTGTGTGTGAGTGAGTGAGTGAGTGAGTGAGTGAGTGAGTGAGTGAGTGAGTGAGTGAGTGAATGGGCAAGTGAGACTTTTAAATAGTTGTTTTGTTGGAAAAGGTTAAATTCAGTGTGATGGTTACAATGCGGACTATACTATCTTACTACAGATCCAGATATGGGATGTTTTGTCTCCATTCTAATGTTATACTGAAGCTGTTATATCGTTTATGTGATGTATAAAATTTATGGGAGTATAAAGGTGCGTAAGGGAAGATTCCTTATTTGGCCACGCTGATGTTGTGTACTACTTTATGGGTGCCCCCCCCCCTCTTCATGGTGGGACAGGTGGCGCCACCCACCCACCCCCCACCACTACCAGTGCCGCGAATACTGTCACTCACGCACTGAAAAAAATTGTTTAATGCACTTATTCTTATTGGAATTTAAAGTCAACTAATGTCAATTCTGACTTGTGACAGTGTCCAATCATAGAAACTGTTATAGTGCTGCCCCATTGGGAGACCACAGTTTCCATATATGCATGTACGCAGCTGTATAACACCTGAAATTGCAAATATATTTTTTAATTAAGATATGTCGTGCTTTAAAGCGTTTTATGCTATCATGTTTTTTCCAATTACGTTTTACTCCATCAGCGTACCACGTTAAAATCCCAGAATAGGCCCCTATTTATATATCGCGGCAAGAGTGACTGAGCATGGCCAGACAAGTTACCACGTTTTCAGACAGGGGGCGACGCAATCGGCCAGGTTGCATAGCCGATGAAAACTAATAGTAAGAGCAGTACAATAGATGATGACAATAATAAGGAGTGTAAGCTTCCAATTAATTATACTTGTATATATAATGCTTATAGTAATATGTCACACATATAGATAGGACTGTCCTTATTTATATTCCCATAATGTATAATATAGCACAAACACATACAAATAATAGAACTTAATAAGACCCCCCACTCACCCCCCCCCCTTTTCTTATTCTTTAAATAGCGATAATCAGTGGCAGACGACACCACATTGTGTGTCCGTCGATTTGTTTGTGAAATTCCCACCAGGTGGCATTCGGCCCCGCGGGGGTCACAGAGGTCAGCAGGCGGCGGGCCTGACCAGCATAATAACTGTCGTGCGGCCGACGTGAGGGTCGGTGCGTCCCGCGTGGTGGCGCCCCGGTCGGTCGCCCGCCCGCCTAGCCTCGTTCTGGCGATCAATACCAATTCGAGGCGGGAATACTGCGCGCGCACCCAGACAGCAGCGCCGCCCCGCGGGGGACGTTGAAAAACGACCCCGACCTTTGCCGAGGAGCTCGTGGTGGGTTGGGGTGGGTGGGGGTGGGGGGAAGAGGTCGGAAGAGGTTGGAGGCCCTCGGCGCCTGGTCTTAAAGGGCCTGTCTCCTCCAGTGAGGAGGAGGAGGAGGAAGGAGAAAGGAGGAAGCATGGGATGGGCGTGTCTGTGCACCGGAAGTTGTATCTGTCGGTACCGGAAGTTGTATCTGTGCACCTCAGAAGTTGTATCTGTGCACCCGCTCATGCGCTATTCACACTGCACTGCCAATGTATCAACCACACTGCACTGCCAATGTGTCAAGCACACTGCATTGCCAATGTGTCAAGCACACTGCACTGCCAATGTGTCAAGCACACTGCACTGCCAATGTGTCAAGCACACTGCACTGCCAATGTGTCAAGCACACTGCACTGCCAATGTGTCAAGCACACTGCACTGCCAATGTGTCAAGCACACTGCACTGCCAATGTGTCAAGCACACTGCACTGCCAATGTGTCAGGCACACTGCACTGCCAATGTGTCAAGCACACTGCACTGCCAATGTGTCAAGCACACTGCACTGCCAATGTGTCAAGCACACTGCACTGCCAATGTGTCAAGCACACTGCACTGCCAATGTGTCAAGCACACTGCACTGCCAATGTGTCAGGCACACTGCACTGCCAATGTGTCAGTCACACTGCACTGCCAATGTGTCAGTCACACTGCACTGCCAATGTATCAAGCACACTGCACTGCCAATGTGTCAAGCACACTGCACTGCCAATGTGTCAAGCACACTGCACTGCCAATGTGTCAGGCACACTGCACTGCCAATGTGTCAAGTACACTGCACTCCCCAAACTGCCAGTTACACTGCACTGCCACACTGCTAGTCACACTGCACCGCCACACTGCCAGTCACACTACACTGCCACACTGTACTGCCACACTGCCAATATGTCAGTCACACTGCACTTCCACAGTGCCAGTCACACTGCACCGCTACACTGCCAGTCACACTACACTGCCACACTGTACTGCCACACTACACTGCCACACTGCACGCCACACTGCAAATGTGTCAGTTACACTGCACTTCCACACTGCCAGTCATACTGCACCGCCACACTGCCAATGTGTCAGTCACATTCCACTTCCACACTGCCAGTAACACTGCGCCGCCACACTGCCAGTCACACTGCACCACGACACTGCCAGTCACACTGCACCGCAACACTGCCAGTCACACTGCACCGCAACACTGCCAATGTATCAGTCACACTGCACCAATGCACTGCCAATGTGTCAGTCACACTGCACCGTCACACTGTCAATGTGTCAGTCACACTGCACCGCCACACTCTCAATGTGTCAGTCACACTGCCAGTCACACTGCACCGCCACAGCGTTGACGCATAAGCAGACAGGTGGCGACCCCAAGCGGATCTGAGGTGGGGTAGATTGCACCAATTGATGACTTAGTTCAGGCTCCTACAGCCAGTTGAGTTGAGAGTAAGGAGCGGGTTGAAGCTTCCAGCCTTATTATATGCTGTATAAAAATTATACGAGTATCATAATCCGGAATATCCCTCCTGTCCATCATCACTCACTCAGCTCCATGGACTGTGGGAGTCTCTCATAGTCATCTACTGCTCCAGCCTCCCCAACCCCAGCTCCGATGGTGGCGCCACCACCCCTTCACATTGTAACCGCCACTCACCCACTATCATGTCTTCCTCTTTTTCATTATGTAGGCAAACTATTATACTCCTATAATGATTATGCAGCAAATAAATAATCATAGATTATTTGATAAATAATTTATATATGAGTATAAAGGGGCGTTGCTTCTATTCTATGGGTTTTATGGAACCTTGCATTTAAGTGCTATTTATTAATAACGTTGTATTTATTTGTGCTATTTGCGGTTTATTGCTCAGCCAGTGGGCCTCGGTAAATAAAGGTAGGCTTCCACCGCTGCTCGTCTTGCCTCTTTTTTGTGTATCCTATGTCGTAGCCCAATTTATATATACATAATTGATTACAGAGCAGATATATGCACACAATAAGAGTGTTACGCAGTATGAGTTGCTTGTTTTGTTTAGATTCACATAACGCATTGCACAGCACAGTCCTTGTTTATATTCCCATAATAGTTTATAGAACGCATATATACAGGAATGAGACTGAGGGTAACACGGACCTTGTTTATATTCCCATAATAGTTTATAGAGCGCATATATACAGGAATGAGACTGAGGGTAACACGGACCTTGTTTATATTCCCATAATAGTTTATAGAGCGCATATATACAGGAATGAGACTGAGGGTAACACGGACCTTGTTTATATTCCCATAATAGTTTATAGAGCGCATATATACAGGAATGAGACTGAGGGTAACACGGACCTTGTTTATATTCCCATAATAGTTTATAGAGCGCATATATACAGGAATGAGACTGAGGGTAACACGGACCTTGTTTATATTCCCATAATAGTTTATAGAGCGCATATATACAGGAATGAGACTGAGGGTAACACGGACCTTGTTTATATTCCCATAATAGTTTATAGAGCGCATATATACAGGAATGAGACTGAGGGTAACACGGACCTTGTTTATATTCCCATAATAGTTTATAGAGCGCATATATACAGGAATGAGACTGAGGGTAACACGGACCTTGTTTATATTCCCATAATAGTTTATAGAGCACATATATACACGAACGAGACTGAGGGTAACAGGGACCTTGTTTATATTCCCATAATATTGTATAGAGCACATATATACACGAACGAGACTGAGGGTAACAGACCTTGTTTATATTCCCATAATAGTTTATAGATCACACATATACAGGAACGAGAGTGAGGGTAACAGACCTTGTATATATTCCCATAATAGTTTATAGAGCACACATATACAGGAACGAGACTGAGGGTAACAGACCTTGTTTATATTCCCGTAATAGTTTATAGAGCACACATATACAGGAATGAGAGTGAGGGTAATACGGACCTTGTTTATATTCCCGTAATAGTTTATAGATCACGTATATACAGGAATGAGAGTGAGGGTAACACGGACCTTGTTTATATTCCCATAATAGTCTATAGAGCACACATATACAGGAACGAGACTAAGGGTAATACGGACCTTGTTTATATTCCTGTAATAGTTTATAGAGCACGTATATACAGCAACGAGACTGAGGGTAAGACGGACCTTGTTTATATTCCCATAATAGTTTATAGAGCAGATATATACACAAATGAGACTGAGGGTAACACGGACCTTGTTTATATCCCCATTAATAGTTTATAGAGCACATATATAGAGGTCGGTTATTCAAAGTGTCCTTTTTATATTCCCATAATCGAGTATAGAGCACACACACATATATATCGGAACTTCCGTTAATTTGTATTCACATAAGTTCTTACACAGCACACACATGTGTGTCCATTGTGAAGGTTTATGAGATCGGAGGCATGTCTGTCTGTCTCAAGGCTCACCTTGTACTGACAAACACTGGCGCCATCTACCGTTGTAGTGTGCACATCCGGTCTATTTCCAGGCCTGTCTGGCTGAATGCTGCTGGCCGGATGTAGCTTACTACCTCACACACCAACACACCCACATACTCACACACCTATACACCCACACTCACTTACACAACCACACACCCATACACACTTACACACCCACACACCCACCCACACACTCATACACCCACACATGACTCACCCACCCACAGACCCATATACTCACACACCTACACACCCACACTCACTTACACAACCATACACCCATACATACTTACACACCCATACACTCACACACACGCCCACCCACACACTCATACACCCACACATGACTCACACACCCACTCACACACCCACACACTCACACACACTTACACCCTCACACACCCACACACACATACCTCACACACATACCTCACACACACTCATACCCTCACACACCCACACCCACACACTCACACACATGCCTCACACACTTACACACACGCTTTGCACACTCACATTCGCATATGACAATCACGCACACATCCCACCGCAATATACCCCGACACATCCACACACATACATACTGCTCACACACACATTATATATCCCACTCACACCCTCACTCCACAGATCCACACATGCACACATCCACATCCACACATCCACAAACCCCCACACACCCCACACACCCCACACACCCCTCACCACTAATTGACATGTGCTGCGCAATGCATTCTGGGAATATAAACATAGAAAGCAATTACTACTCTGTAACATGCTTATTGCGTGCAAGTATTCTAACATATATATATACACATACCATATATGTCCCAATAGATGTGCGATGTGCGAGTGCAGACACATGGATGCATGTCTATTCAAAGTTAAAGAATTCCATGGATTTGTTTTTGTCGTGCCTCTGAAATAAAGTGGGATTGTCTTATTTTATGTGCATTCAGTCTGAATATGATCGTAAATTTGTGCATGCTTTCAATCTTGAAATGGGGGCTGTGCTTCTATTGGGTAGCGTGCTTCTATTGGGACATATACAGTATATATATATATATATATATATATATACACACGGAAGAGTGGTGTCGACGGGAGGGTGCGTAGTTAGGGTGGCGGCCGATGGTGGCGGCACCAGTACAAGAATGTAGCATAAGGAGTGAATACATCGAGAATAGTGGTTGATAGATAAAGAATGGAATAATTAATAATAATAATTCCATTCTGCGGCTTTATACTCGCATAATGCTTATCAATCAGATGTGTATATATACAGTAAAACCTCTCTAATCGACCACCTCCACAGATCGGCCAATCCCCTATACTGATCACTTTATTTGGGTCCCAAACGATCGCCCATACAATGCCATTGTAGCGATAAAACCACCTCCCTAAATTGACCATTTAAAGTCGGTCCTATGGTCGGTCGATTTAGAGAGGTTTTACTATATATATATATATATATCGACAAGACTGTCACGTACGAGGCAGCCCTCACGTGAATGTGCCTGACATGCGTACCGCAAAAAACACCCAAAAACAATATAGCATGACAAGTGGGATAGCAGTGCCCCCCCCACCCCACGCACCACCACACCCCCACCCTGCACCCTCTCCGCCTCTCTCTGCATGCACACGCAAGTCCGTTTGTATTGGAGTTGACTGAGTGCCTCACAGTTTGCTGTACCGATACGTGCCTGCCCATCCCCGCCCGTTCCCGCCCGTTCCCGCCCATCCCCGCCCGTGCCCGCCCCATCCCCGCCCAGCCCCGCTCCAGCCCCGCCCCTGCCAGCCCATCCCCGCCCCATCCCCGCCCTATCCCCGCCCCTGCCCGCCCATCCCCACTCCATCCCCGCCCCATCTGCGGCCATCCCCGCCCCATCCCCGCTCCATCCCCGCCCCTGCCCCCCATCCCCGCCCCTGCCCCCCATCCCCGGCCATCCCCGCCCATCCCCCCCTGTCTGCCCATCCGCAACCCATCCCCGCCCATCCCCTCCATCCCCGCCCCTGCCCGCCCATCCCCGCCCCATCCCCGCCCCTGCCCCCCATCCCCGCCATCCCCCCCCCTGTCTGCCCATCCCCAACCCATCCCACGCCCATCCCCTCCCCCCCCAGCCCCTGCCCGCCCCCCGCCCCATCCCCGCCCCCCCCCCCTCCCGCGGTCTGGCCGCCCATCCCCTCCCCATCCCCGCCCCTGCCCGCCCCCCGCCCTGCCCGCCCACCCCGTCCATCCCAGCCCCATCCCGCCCCTGCCCCGCCCATCCCGGCTCCATCCCCGTCCATCCCCGCCCCCTTCCATCCATCCCCGTCCCTCCCGCCCATCCCCGACCCATCCCTCTCCATACCCTCCTCCCCCCTGCCCGATCCCCGCCCCATCCCCGCCCCTGCCCGCCCATCCCGTCCATCCCAGCCCCCCCCGCCCATACCCGTCCATCCCGCTCCATCCCGTTCCTCCCCGCCTTCCTTGTCCATCCCGCCCTTCCCGCCCCTACCCGCCCATCCCACCCATCCCCGCCCATTCCACCCTCCCCTCCCATGCCCGCCCATCCCGCCATTCCCGTCCACCCCGCCCGTGCCTGCCCATCCCGCCCATCCCCGCCCGTGCCCGCCCATCCCCGCCCCCGCCCATCCCCGCCCGTGCCTGCCAGAGTGAGATCCTCCTCGCCCTTTTCCTGTGCCCTCCCCTCCGCGCCCCCCTCCTCCCCGCCCCTTCCCTCCCCTCGCCATCCCGGCCGCCGATGCCGGTTACATGCCACGCGAGCCCCCTCATGCCCGCCCATGCCTGCCCATGCCCGCCCATGCCCAACCATGCCCGCCCATGCCCGCCCATGCCCGCCCATCCCCTCCCATGCCGCCCATCCCCTCCCACCCCCATCCAAGCCCATCCATACCCACTATGCATAAATCGTTAGTTAACCACATCCAATGGGCTTGGTTTTGGTTCTTTGGGGTTTTATATCCTAGCAACATCTGAGGTGATATCAGGCCAGGTTTTGAATTGTGAAAGTGTAAAATGATAGTGACTTTATAGTGCGGCCCTAGATAGATACAATGCTCCAGCACCATGACTCCCGATATCCAACTCAGTCGCATTATCCTGACACAAAGCAATCAGGCCAGTCCTTGTTCTATCCTAGAATATGCTGTTTGTGAGGGCACTGTTTGTGGGTGTGCTGTTTGGGAGTATGCTGTTTATGATTGTGCTGTTTGTGAATGTTGTTTACGAGTGAACTGTTTATGACTGTACTGATTATGACTTTGCTGTTAGTGACTGTGTTGTTTGTGACTGTGCTGTTTGTATGTGTGTTGTTTGTGACTGTGGTGTTTGTGAGTGTGTTGTTTGTGACTGTGCAGTTAGTGACTGTGTTGTTTGTGACTGTGCTGTTTGTGAGTGTGTTGTTTGTGACTGTGGTGTTTCTCACTGTGCTGTTTCTGAATGTGCTGTTTCTTAATGTGCTGTTTCTTAATGTGCTGTTTCTGACTGTGATGTTTCTGACTGTGCAGTTAGTGACTGTGTTGTTTGTGACTGTGCTGTTTGTGAGTGTGTTGTTTGTGACTGTGGTGTTTCTCACTGTGCTGTTTCTGAATGTGCTGTTTCTTAATGTGCTGTTTCTTAATGTGCTGTTTCTGACTGTGATGTTTCTGACTGTGCAGTTAGTGACTGTGTTGTTTGTGACTGTGCTGTTTGTGAGTGTGTTGTTTGTGACTGTGGTGTTTCTCACTGTGCTGTTTCTGAATGTGCTGTTTCTTAATGTGCTGTTTCTTAATGTGCTGTTTCTGACTGTGATGTTTCTGACTGTGCAGTTAGTGACTGTGTTGTTTGTGACTGTGCTGTTTGTGAGTGTGTTGTTTGTGACTGTGGTGTTTCTCACTGTGCTGTTTCTGAATGTGCTGTTTCTTAATGTGCTGTTTCTTAATGTGCTGTTTCTGACTGTGATGTTTCTGACTGTGCAGTTAGTGACTGTGTTGTTTGTGACTGTGCTGTTTGTGAGTGTGTTGTTTGTGACTGTGGTGTTTCTCACTGTGCTGTTTCTGAATGTGCTGTTTCTTAATGTGCTGTTTCTTAATGTGCTGTTTCTGACTGTTATGTTTCTGACTGTGCAGTTAGTGACTGTGTTGTTTGTGACTGTGCTGTGTGTGAGTGTGTTGTTTGTGACTGTGATGTTTCTCACTGTGCTGTTTTTGAATGTGCTGTTTCTTAATGTGCTGTTTCTTAATGTGATGTTTCTGACTGTGATGTTTCTCACTGTGCAGTTAGTGACTGTGCTGTTTGTGACTGTGCTGTTTGTGAGTGTGTTGTTTGTGGCTGTGATGTTTCTCTCTGTGCTGTTTCTGAATGTGCTGTTTCTTAATGTGCTGTTTCTTAATGTGATGTTTGTGACTGTGATGTTTCTGACTGTGCAGTTAGTGACTGTGCTGTTTGTGACTGTGCAGTTTGTGAGTGTGTTGTTTGTGACGGTGATTATGTTTCTCACTGTGCTGTTTCTGAATATGTTGTTTCATAATGTGCTGTTTCTTAATGTGATGTTTGTGACTGCGCTGTTTATGACTCTGAAGTTAGTGACTGCTGTTTGTGACTGTGCTGTTTGTGAGTGTGTTGTTTGTGACTGTCATGTTTCTCACTGTGCTGTTTCTGAATGTGCTGTTTCTTAATGTGATGTTTGTGACTGTGCTGTTTATGACTGTACAGTTAGTGACTCTGTTATTTATGACTGCTCTTTAGATATGTGCTGTTTGTGTGTGATGTTTATGATTGTGCTGTTTATGACTGTTAGTTATGACTGTGCTGTTTATGACTGTTATTTATTGATGTGTTGTTTATGACTGTGCTGTTTATTACTGCTATTTATTGATGTGCTGTTTATGACTGTGTTGTTTATGACTGCTAGATATGAGTGTGCTGTTTATGACTGCTATTTATTGATGTGTTGTTTATGACTGTGCTGTTCATGACTGTGCTGTTAGTGAATGTGCTGTTTATGACTGTGATGTTTGTGACTCTGCTGTTTATGACTGCCATGTATGACTGCGCTGTTAATGAGTTTGCCTTTATGGTTGTGCTGTTAGTGACTGTGCTGTTTATGAATGTGCTGTTTATGAATGTGCTGTTTATACCTGTGTTGTGTGTGTGTGATGTATATGACTGTGCTGTTTATGATTGCTATTTATTGCTGTGCTGTTTCTGACTGCTGTTTCTGACTGTGATGTTTGTGACTGTGCTGCTTATGACTGCTATTTTAGTATTTATGACTTGTTGTTTATGAGTTTGACGTTTATGAATGTGCTGTTAGTGACTGTGCTGTTTCTGACTGTGCTGTCTATACCTGTGCTGTTTGTGTGTGATGTCTATGAATGTGCTGTTTATGACTGATATGTATTGCTGTGCTGTCTATGACTGTTGTTTATTACTGAGCTGTCTATGACTGCTGTTTCTGACTGTCCTATTTGGGCGGGCAGATGCTGATTGGGCGGGTGTCGCTGATTGGGCGTGCAGAGGGCGGGGTGCTGAGTAAAAAAGGAGCGAGGCTCCGTTATCGACTTGGCCCCCTGGCGGTGTCGGCCTGCACTATCCCCCGCCTGTAATTACTGCGGCCGCCAGTGGTGGCGCCACCCGCTTGGACATGACAGGTTTGTTCCATCCCATAATGCACCATTACCAGCCCGGCCCCGTGCTAACTAGGAACGTCAGAGTGCAGCCGACCAGCCGCGTCATGTCACGTCACGAAGAAGTGAGATGGTGAATGAATGGCACAGGGATGGTACATATTATGGTACATGGAAGTAGGAGGGTACATGGAATGGTACAGGGAAGCGGGAGGGTGCATGAAATGGTACATGGGGTTGGGGGTGCGTGGAATGGTACAGGAAGTGGAGGGCCATGGAATGGTTCAGGGAATTGGGATGGTACATGGAAGGGTACAGATAAGTGGGATGGTACATGGAATGGTACAGGGAAATGAGATGGTGCATGTCTCGGTACAGAGAAGTGGGATGGTAATGGAATGGTACAGGAAGTGCGAGGGTACATGGACGGGTGCGTGGAAGTGGGCGGGTACATGGAATGGTACAAGGAAGTGGGATGGTACATCGAAGGGTACAGGAAGTCGGAGGGTCATGGAATGGTACAAGGAAGTGGGAGGGTACATGGAAGTATGCAGGCAAAGGTACAGGGCGGATCCAAGGGAGGGTACCATGTTGGGTACAGGGAACAAGGGGGGGAACAAGGAGGGCACAAGGAGGGAACAGGGAGGGCACAGGGAGGGAACAGGGAGGGCACAGGGAGGGAACAGGGAGGGTACAATTGTAGGAGTGGGAGGATACAGTGGTACATAGGAGGGTACGTGGGATGGTACTTGGAAAGGTTCAGCTGAGGGTACCTTGGAGGTTTCAGGGAAATGAAGGGGTACAGGAGGTGGAGGTCAAGTGTGGGGGGGTGGAGAGGTTGGTCGCGTCGGCTTTGTGTTATTTTCTTACGTCGATCGGTACGTTTTCGCACTGGCCACCCGCGACCCTAACTGCTCTCCCTGCTCCGTCCTACTCAGCCCAATCCAGCCCAGTATGGTACAACCCAACCCAACCCAGCCCAACCCAGCCCAGTACAGTACAACCCAGCACAACCCAGACCAACCCAGACCAACCCAGCCCAGTACAGTCCAACCAGCACAACCCAGACCCACCCAGACCAATCCATCCCAGTACAGTACAACCAGCACAACCCAGCACAACCCAGACCAACCCAGCCCAGCGCAGTACAACCCAGCACAACCCAGACCAACCCAGCCCAGTACAGTCCAACCAGCACAACCCAGACCCACCCAGACCAATCCATCCCAGTACAGTACAACCAACACAACCCAGCACAACCCAGACCAACCCAGCCCAGTACAGTACAGCCCAGCACAACCCAGACCAACCCAGACCAACCCAGTCCAGTACAGTACAACCCAGCACAACCAAGACCAACCCAGACCAACCCAGCCCAGTACAGTACAACCCAGCACAACCCAGACCAACCCAGACCAGCCCAGTACAGTACAACCCAGCACAACTCAGACCAACCCATACCCACCCAGACCAACCCAGCCCAGTACAGTACAACCCAGCACAACCCAGACCAACCCAGACCAACCCAGACCAATCCAGCCCAGTACAGTACAACCCAGCACAACCCAGCACAACCCAGCCCAGTACAGTACAACCCAGCACAACCCAGAACAACCAATACCCACCCAGACCAACCCAGCCCAGTACAATACAACCCAGCACAACCGAGACCAACCCAGACCAACCCCGACCAACCCAGCCCAATCCAGCCCAGTACAGTACAACCCAGCACAACCCAGCCCAACCCAGCCCAGTACAGTACAACCCAGCACAACCCAGACCAACCCAGACAAATCCAGCCCATCCACAGCCCATCCGCAGCTCAGAGCTGCTCAGCCCTACCTCACTCAGGCCGCCTCGCCTTGCCCCGGCCCCGGTATGCTGTTCCTGCCGGGCGGGCAGCATGTTGGCGGCCCGTGCAGCCCCGGGGGCCGGTGGGCAGTGCCTCCCCGTGCCCGGTGTGCAGGGTGCCGGTGTTGGCGGCTTGTGCAGCCCCTAGGCCCGGTGCGCGGTGCCTCCCCGTGCCCGGTGTGAGGGGGCCGTTGTTAGCGGCCTGTGCAGCCCCGGGGCCCGGTACACTGTGCCACCCGATGCCCGGTGTGAGAGGGCCGGTGTTGGCGGCCTGTGCAGCCCTGGGGCCCGGTGCCCGGTGTGCAGGGTGCCGATATTATCCGGCTACAGTGCAGGCCGTACTCCATGTCAGACAAGTCACAACCCACATCCTCAATCACTGATACCACCACAACCGGACGCAGTGACCAAATCGGTACAGCGTAAGCTTCCGGTGCGGGAGATCGGCAGTTCGATTCCCGGTCGAGTCAAACCCATGACTTAATAAATGTCGCTACGTAGCAGTAACATAATTGCACCAGTGCCTGAGTTGGATGTGTAGAAAATCAAATCTAAATAAATGTTTTGGTTTTCGAAATATTCATGGTTTCATTGGACTCTACAGCTTTAGGACTAGAACCATCTACCTTCACCAGTTGTACCTCCTCATTGACCACCCACCCTCTGTCACTGTCACTATCACTACCACTGTCACTGTCACTCACTATCCCTCACTTTAGGACTAGAACCATCTACCTTCACCAGTTGTACCTCCTCACTGACCACCCACCCTCTGTCACTGTCACTATCACTACCACTGTCACTGTCACTCACTATCCCTCACCACCCTCTGCCTACTGCTATGCCCTCTACCTACCCCTCTACCCTCACCCTCTCACTGACAGACTACCATCAGCATTCCCCTCTATATCTATAACTATCACAATCACCAGCCATCCTCTCTCTCCTCTATGCCACCTTCCCACCATCCCTCACCCCCTCTCCCCTCCCTCCCCCTCCCCATTCCCATCCCCCCTTGCCCCCCCCCCCTTCCCCACTCCCTCCATCGCCCTCCCCCTCCTAAACCCCCATCGGCCTTGTCCCTTCACCAGTCCCCATCACCTCCCCCTCCCCACCCACTCCCACCTCCCCCTCCGCCCCTCTTCGCCTGGCGCTTTAAGAACTTCATCAGTCATTCATGGCTGAATTAAGTGGTGGTCTGCGGGTGCAGATTGCCTCGGAACATCCGGTCTGATTGGGATGCGCGGCGGATGTGCGCGCGCGTCGTCCGCATCAGGTGTGTTCGCTTCAACCCCTGGTCTTCACCCTCCCTCCACTCTAGTCTGTCACACCTCTCCCCACACACCTCCCACTCCACACATACACACATACCCATATACACATACATACACATATACGCACATACACACATACACATACATGTACACGCATACACGTACGTGATTCTAGGTGGTATGTGGTGGTCAGACTGGCGCCCTAAACCCCTTCCCCATAGACACATACACATACAAACACATACCCACACATACATGTTCAAACGAGTGATGCAAGATGGTGGTACATATGGTGGTCTGACTGGCTCCCTTATCCCCCGCCTCCTACACACATACGTGCGCACACATACGCATGAGTGATGCTAGGTGGTGCATGATGGTCAGATTGACACCTTACCCCCACTCCTCCTACACACACATACACACATACACACACATACACATATACAGATACACATCCAGATGAGTGACATTAGGTGGCACATGGTAATCAGACTGGTACCCTAACCCCCTCTTCTACACATACACACATACACACATACACACATACACACGTACACACATACACACATACACACATACACACATAAACATATGCACATATACACACATATACACACACATACACACAAATACATACACACATACACCCATGCACACATACACAAATACAAATACACACATACACACATACATAGAAATAATACACACATACACCCGCATACACAAATACACATACACACATCCATGCATACATACACACATACACACACACAAACAAACACATACACACACCTATGTACATACATACACACATACACACACAGGTACACACATACACATACATACACACATACACATGTACATATATACACATACACATACACACACATACACAAATACACATACACACATACACACATACACACACAGGTACACAAATACACATACATAAACACATACACACGTACACAAATACACATACACATACACACATGTACACAAATACACATACACACATACACACATCCATACACACATACACATGTACACATATACACATACACACATAACACACAGATACACCCAATGTACGCTAGGTGGCGCGGCGGGAGGCCTGCAATCAGCTGAGATTAGGGGTGTATTTGAAGCCCCCACTGATACACCACTGATTAGCTATTGTGCATCCAGAAGCTGCCTGATTACACTAATGGCCCGACGCCTGTCAATCACGCAATGCGCACTCAACGTCCGGTCTGCTAGGCCACGCCTTAAAGGGCCGCACGATTGGACGGCGCATGCGCAACGAAGCAAAACCAAAAATATGCTAAAAAATGTACCTCTTGTTCTAAAGTTGTCTATTCGATGTCGATGTGACATTTTCGACAGCAAAAGCACTTGGCTAGATTTGGTTTTTACATATTCAGCTAAGATATTTTTGTACTATCGATTCATTTTATCCCTTAAAATAATTCTCAAAATCATGAATCCAACCATATCAATAATTCAACATTTGGTTGCTAGGAACAATGTAGTTTAGAGCATGTGCATGTGTGTACACATATGCATGCGTGTTCAAAATATGCATATGTGTACTATATATGTATGTGATGTATAGCGCATTATACGAGTATAAATGCAAGGGGAACATGTATTTTATATATATATATTCCTCTGTGGCGCAATGGCGGAGTGCCCCCCCCCCCAGCTGTCAGGGTAATTGGTGGGTGGGACCCCCCTCTATTGTAGTCTTACTGAACATAGCACACTATTGTTAGGCCTCGGTGAAATCCACATTAGTATATATGGTATATATGGTATGTTTATATGGTATATATACTATGTACAGTATATATAGTATATGTAGTGTGTATAGTATATGTAGTGTATATAGCATACATAGTATGCATAGTATGCATAGTCTGCATAGTCTGCATAGTAATTAGTATATATAGTATATATAGTATATAAAGTATATATAGTGTATATAGTGTATATAGTGTATATTGTGTATGGAGTGTATGTAGTGTATGTAGTGTATATAGTGTATATATTTTATATAGTGTATATAGTGTACATAGTGTATATAGTGTATATAGTGTACATAGTGTATATAGTGTATATAGTGTATATAGTATATGTATTATATATAGTATATATAGTCTATATAGTATATATATAGTATATATAGTATATAGAGTATAATATAGTATATCTAGTATATTATAGTATAATATAGTATATATATTATATATAGTATAATATAGTATATATAGTATATATATATATATAGCTGATGGCATTTCTGACATTCTAGGAATGAATATACCCTATTATATTCAGAATACATTTAATGAAAACACCACTATATATATATATAATGAAATACCGAATAAAACAAAAACTGCCTTTGCTGCTCTGGATAGTTTCACCGTGTATGTGCGTTGCATCGGGTTTCAACTAAGGCCTCAGGTTAGAACCCGATGCAACTCATTTCACCTGGACTGGTGTGTCCTCCTATAGCTGTCGCATGTCTTGGCGGTTCGTGCAGTTGCCTAGAGACTATTTCAGCTCAGCGCCCCCCCTTTGTGCCAAGTGGCTGTTCACTTCTTATAGCACCGATGGACATTCTTTGATAGTTTCTTTAATCCTTAAACTTAAAGCAGCATAGTCCGATGAAGCATCAAATTTTCAAAACCAAAATAATTATATAGATTTGACTCTACATATCTAACTTAGATATTGATGCACATGTTAAGCATTTCTTTACCACATAGAAGGGAACACTGAGACAGTTTGATAGAACCTGTTATAGTTGCAACCTATGGTGTCAGAGTTTTGGCATGCTTGCCAAAACTAAGTTTACATGATCGACTTTCAAATATCTCAAAACTTATCCATTTAAAATAAAAGTTACTTCAACCGGAAATAAGGTAGATTGTAACGATCACTTCAATATATTTAGCTCAGAAAAATTACCAAAGATCAACTCACAAAGCAGAAGGGGTACAGATCCTTAGAAACCCATTAATATGGGTGGTATATTTTAATGTGCTAACAAAATAGATATATATATATCATTTGTGGATGTTGGTTGGTTGTTGGAGTTGTACGCTCTGGCAACATCTAAGGTCATATCAGGATGGGTACCGACTTGTGACAGTGTGCACTCATGCTGACTTTATAGTGTTTCCCTACTCGGAGACAAGGCCACCAGCACAATGACCTGATATCCCACTCAGTCACATTATCCTTGCACCGAGCCAACCAGTCATTGCCCTATTCTAATAATGTCGAGCGCCAGGCTAAGAAGCGACAAGTGTCAATTTTGTAAGTCATTGGTTTAACTCGACTGGGAATTGAACTCTCAACCTTCTGCATGGGAAGCTTGCGTTCTACCGATTAGGGAAATAACAATATCTTAAACACAAAAAGACGAGAGCTAATATGATTCCTCCCCGCCTAGGTGGCGCCACCCGGAGGCCTTCTAGGCCCATAATGCAACATTCTGTTCGCTGCTGGTTTCCCTCGTTGGGGGCCAAACCGTCACTGAATTATTAACTTGCTAATGCTACAGTTAGCGCGTTAATTGTGACTAAAAGCTTCTAAAAGAGACCCGATGCGCCGCTCATCTAATGGCGTTAATCTGAAAACATGACTCAAAAACTTAATTGAATGATTAAATTTAAATGTCACCAGTTTTCGCGGGGCAAATGCCAATTCATAGTGTTTCATTTTTACAGATTTTTTTTTTTTAATCAAAAGTTTGTTTGTTTGTTTATTTGCGTCCCAGGCACGTATATGGTTCTGATTAAGGACGGGTACCGACTTGTGCCAGTGCTCACTCATGATGACGTTATAGTGCTGCACCACTGGAAAGCCAGGCCGCTGGCACCATAACTTGATAAGTTGGTTGTTTGTTGGAAAGTTACATCCTGGCAACATCTAAGGTCATATCAGGATGGGTACCGACTTGTGACAGTGCACACTCATGGTGATGTTATAGTTCTGCCCAACTGAGAAACCAGGCCACGGGCACCATCATCCAATATCCCTCACAGTCATTGTATCCTGATACTGTTCTAATCAGTCCATGTCCTATCCTATTAATGTCAATCGCCAGGCAAGGTAGCAAAAAATATCAATTTTATAAGTCATTGGGTTAACTCGGCTGGGATTCGAACTTCCGACCTTCCACACGAGAAGTCTGCACTCTACTGATTGTTAATTTTGGTTCTTTGCTGTAATGTGTCCAGGCTTTCATCTTTGATGTGCTGCCTGGGCTGAATGCGTTAAATTATATATTTTCTGTTCACCGATTATTTAAAACAGGAAAGGTCCTTAGCGAGTCAGAAATTAATCTTCTATCGTTTAGATATTGCTGAATGAGCCGATTAATGGAAGTGACAAATGGCCATAGTAAGTACGATGGTGGATATATATATATAT
>CM059187.1:152601603-152646384 GCA_030323885.1 Branchipolynoe longqiensis | reverse complement strand
CCGCCCGCCCGCCGGCTCCAGTGTCCTCAGTTCTCTTGGGGTCGTTAGGGCGCCGGCCCCCTTCCTCCTCCCACCCAGGCCTCCTGTGCAAACAACGCACTGCGCATGCTCACCAAAGCACCCCGCAATTCCCCACATCCGGTTCCACCATCACTACCATCCCCCCACCATCCAGGAGGAACCTCACACTCACCTGATCACTGATCACCTCCAGTGGCGCCCCCTGGTGCAGCGGGCTGGACCTACGCTGCCTTTTGAGTGGCTGTTGGCTGGTGACCGGCGAGCAGTGTGGAATAGTTGGTGAGACGGGGCGCGGTGTTTTGATGGTCGGCGAATCGATCTGTCCATCAAGGCGGGCTGCCCGTATAGGGGGCGCTGTACTGGAGACGCGCGGAGTCTGCGTGTGTCTGGTGGGGTTCTGGGTGTGCCGCCATGCGTCTGTGTCTGCTCCTCTGTGTCTCTGCCTATGTGTATGTGTGTGCCTTGGTCTGTCTCTGTGTGTCTGTGTGCATCTCTGTGTCTCTGTGTCTGTGTGCCTTGGTCTGTCTCTGTGTGTCTGTGTGCATCTGTGTGTATCTGTGTCTGTGTGCCTCGGTCTGTCTCTGTATGTCTGTGTGCATCTGTGTGTATCTGTGTCTGTGTGCCTCGATGTGTGTCTCTGTGGATCTGCCTCTGCCTCTGTCTCTCTGCGTCGGTATGTCTATATGTGCATCTGCCTCTGTCTCTCTGCCTCGGTCTGTCGATGTGTGCCTGTGTGTATCTGCCTCGGTCTGTCTATGTGTGCCTGTGGTTATCTGCCTCTGTCTCTCTGCCTCGGTCTGTCTATGTGTGCATGTGTGTCTCTGCCTCTGTCTCTCTGCCTATGTGTGTCTCTGTGTGTCTGTGTATGCCTCTGTGTCTGGGTGTGCCTCGAGATGTAATTGTGTGTCTGACTTTGTGTATATATGCCTATGTGCCTGTGCCTATGTGTCTCCGTCTCTGCCTCTGTATATGTGTGTGTGTCTTGCTCTGTCTCTGTGTGTCCTTGTATGTGCCTCAATCACTGAACCAATATTGTCTTGAACTGTAACTATATATATATATATTTTTTTTTTTTTTAATTTTATTTATGGTCCATGACTATATTCAGAGATCATGTATATATCTATGTTATCTGCAATATTCCGGACTCGTGCACAGTCCTCTTTCAATATAGTTCTGCCATCTGGTGGAATCCATCTGTACCGCTATGTGATACACCATATCAAGTGGCACTATCTAATGACAGAATTAACAGCACGTGTGGTTCTGTGACTAAAAATGGTTGCCACTCCTGATTGAAGTGACCAAAATTAGTTAAATAAACCACCAAATTAATATGAAATGTGTATGATAGGCAACAGAAATATGCTATTAACAACTCATACATGCCGAAGCATCAGTGGAGTATGATGATGCGTGTTGGCAGAACCGATTAACAGAGGAGTAGTGATCGGAACGACCCTAAAACTGAACCACTATTTGGTATTATATGTGTTGTATAACGAATTATGCGAGTATAAAGATACGTAGGGGAATTATTATCATTATTATTATACTATGTAAGACCCAACACTGTACCAGTGGTGCCACCTGTGGCCTCCTCGCCTCCACCGGATGTAGACCAATGTCAGTCGCACCAGAGGATTATTTAGATAAATATGTATTTATATATATTTATAACAGATACAGTACATTCATACCCGCTTATTACATTATACGTCATATATATATATATATATATATGTATGTATATATATAATGTTGCTGTTTGTGGTCAGGCCGGGCCGCCATTTGCTACTTCCGGTTGTGAGGGTTTCACGTGCTCGGCACGTGCTGGCGGGGCCCTGCCCAGCGCCGTGTGTGGGCGTGGTAGAACTGAGTGACACACAGACAGACACACACAGACAGACAGATAGGCCCGGGGCTGGCCGCTGCTATTGTCTCCCGCCACTTTGATTCACTCCCGGCCCCGGCTCCCGGCGCCCGGCCCCCGGCTGCCCGGCAGACCGGTCTTTTTGTTGCCGCCGGACGGAGCTCTACCGGCCGCCTGACGTGGTGAAGTCATTTCCTGGTGATGATCTGGGGACAGGAAGTCATTAATATCGTGAGGTATCAGCAGTTATTTCAGCACCACCGGCACCACCACCAGCACCGCTATCACCACCAGCACCATCAGCACCACCAGCACCACTAGCACCAACACCGATAGCACCACTAACAGCACCACTAGCACCAGCAGCACCACCACCACTAGCAGCACCAGCACTACCAGCACCAGCACCACCACCACCACCGCTATCAGCAATAGCAGTGGCAATGACTGGAGATTCTATCGGTGAGACGGAACCGACGCTAAGGCCAAACAAAAATAAAGCATACTTGTTTCTTAACTACGTTATGCCAGAATTTGGGTCGGGCAGGTAGTTGGGTTTTTCCAGGAGTTTTTTCCAGGTATTACTTTTTTCTTTTTTCGTTACAAGTATTATATTTGGGTTTCTTCTTTTTAAATTTACAAGTATTATATTTGTGTTTCTTCTTTTTAAATATAGAAGTATTATATTTGGGTTTCTTTTTTTTTTAATTAACAAGTATTATATTTTTCTTTTTTCTTTTTAAATTTACAAGTATTATATTTGTGTTTCTTCTTTTTTAAATTAACAAGTATTATATTTGTGCTTCTTCTTTTTAAATTTACAAGTATTATATTTGTGCTTCTTCTTTTTAAATTTACAAGTATTATATTTGTGCTTCTTCTTTTTTTAAATTAACAAGTATTATATTTTTCTTTTTTCTTTTTAAATTTACAAGTATTATATTTGTGCTTCTTCTTTTTAAATTTACAAGTATTATATTTGTGCTTCTTCTTTTTAAATTTACAAGTATTATATTTGTGTTTCTTCTTTTTAAATTTACAAGTATTATATTTGTTTCTTCTTTTTAAATTTACAAGTATTATATTTGTGCTTCTTCTTTTTAAATTTACAAGTATTATATTTTTTCTTTTAAATTTACAAGTATTAATTGTGCTTTCTTTTTAATTACAAGTTTATATTTGTGCTTCTTCTTTTTAAATTAACAAGTATTATATTTGTGTTTCTTCTTTTAAATTTACAAGTATTATATGTTCTTCTTTTTAAATTTACAAGTATTATATTTGTGTTTCTTCTTTTTAAATTTACAAGTATTATATTTGTGCTTCTTCTTTTTAAATTTACAAGTATTATATTTGTGTTTCTTCTTTTTAAATTTACAAGTATTATATTTGTGTTTCTTCTTTTTAAATTTACAAGTATTATATTTGTGTTTCTTCTTTTTAAATCTAAAAGTATTATTATTTTAGTTTTTACACGTATTATATTTGTTTCCTTTTTTAAAAACATTTATAAGTATTATGTTTTGGTTTCTTTTATGTTGTATTTACGAGTATTATGTTTTTGTTTGTTTCTTTTTTGTATTTACAATATTATATTTTTGTTTCTTTTTTTCTTTATTTACAAGTATTATATTTTTGTTTGTTTACAAAAAAAAGGGGATGGTGAGATTTCTGATTTTTAACATTTAATTTGGTCAGAAGGTGGTGGGATATTTAGATTTGACCTGACATCTTTTTGCTATGTATTAGTTGATTAAGCAGGGCAATGTTCAATCGTGGATAATTGGTCTTATCCTTGTCTTATCCTAGTAATGCCGAATGCCAGGCTAGGTAGTGACACGTCAGAATTGGTATGTCATTGGTTTGACTCGACCCGGGTTCGAATCCCATGAGCTACCAAAATGGGAGATGGGCGCTCAACTCTTTCGACCACCCTGTCTGATTATCTAACTTGTTCAATAAAGCTGCATAGTCCGATGAAAACATCAATTTTTCTAAACAAAAAGACGGATCTAGATTTCATTTTACACATCCAACTTATATTGCAATATACATAGTATATCTTGATTGTCCATCGGTGGTGATAATGACAGCAACTCATCATTTATTGTGAACTCGTCAATGACCGCTGAGTCCAATTTGTGCTCGGAATGTGTGGTGGCACGTTGGACATGCGTGTGTAGCTGCTGTCAGAAAGTCTGGTAGATGAAGGAGACAATCTTTTCTCTGCTGACGATTTTGTTTGGCTTGAGATATACGATCAGTTTCAAACTGTGTTGTGCCTTCATGAATAGAAGCATGCCATGAACTCCTGTCCTTGCTATACATAAAGGGTTTGGTGGAATTCAATCATTTATATAGCATCGGCTGAGATACAAGTTTTGGTTTTTTTTTTTTGTTGGCCTAATTGCCCTTCCTTTCATTTTATCGATGTCACGTGACATGTCTAGTTCCGCAGCAACCAAAACGAGGCTCAGCGTGGCCGTTCAGACAGGTAGGCTGCCGTCCGCTCCTTTGTTTTCCTTTCATGTCTCCTTTGCTCGCATTAAAATTCCTCAGATTTTACGCGGTGGGTGGTACGACGTGGAAGGGTCCGTGGTGGGTGTGGGTGGTGGGTGGTGGGGGGTGGGGGATGGGTGGGGGAGGGGTAAGAAAGGATAAAGAAGCCTGGTTCGCGAGTCCGGTTTACCTAGAAACCAGACAGGGCGCGGTGGCCAAATCAGTAGAACACGGGCCTCACGTGCGGGCGATCGGGGATTCGGTTCCCGGTCGAGTCAAACCAATGACTCATCAAATTGATACTTGTCGCCTCCTAGCCAGGCGCTCGGCATTATTAGGATAGGGCAAGGACTGGTTAGCTCAGTGTCAGGATAATGTGACTGAGTGGGATATCAAGTCATTGTGCTGACGGCCTGGTCTCCCAGTGGGCCAGCACTATAAAGTCACCATGAGTGCGCACTGTCATAAGTCGGTACCCATCCTGATATGAACTTAGATGTTGCTAGGATGTAAAACAACAACAAACAAACAAATCCCACGCTTTGGCTGATGTGTGCCAAATGTCGTCTGCTCGCTCCGCGCCGCCTCAGTCCGCGGTGCCCGGATGTGTACATTTCAACGATGACGTTGCCACTTCCGGTCATCAGGGCGCCTTGATTGCTGGTTCTCCAATTGGAATATTATTATGACTATAAGTATATATAACTTCTTTTTTGTAAAGTGTATGCCAATATAATATGTCCCCTGGCAAAAGGCTCACTCTACTTTCTGCATAATTGTTCTGAAGTGTCTCCATGGTAACAGGGCATATATGGATGTATGATGCCTGGCTTCCCATGCAGGTCATGGGTTCAGCGCCAGATAGCGTCAAACCATCCTTTGATCAGAGGGTGTACGGTCGTTAAACTCGCAATCTTCCGCAAAATATTTAAGCAAATTAGGAAAAAAGAGTTGTTCTGCCACCCCGCGGACCAGTATAGAGATTTCCTCTACTGGAAATATTCATTATACGGAGCAAAATTTCTGCGAATTCCAGGAAATTATATATCTTTTCGAAATGATGATGCAGTAATGTCTTTTCGTCATTTGGCATTGTTATTCGTTAATAAGTTTGAGTGAATGAGTTGAGGGCCCACTTCCAGCCTGACGGATCATTGGATTCGAATTGCGGGTTTAAGCCCGTCCTGAGTCAAATCAATGACTTGAAAATGTCCACTTGTCGCTTCCTAGCTTTGCGCTCAGCATTACTAGGATACAGCAATTAACTGTGGAATGAGGAAGACCGATTGTCTGTGATTGAAATTTGCCCCGCCGGGTCAATGAATGGTTGTTGGTGGAAGTGCGCAAAGACGTGCGATTAGAGACGTGTTACTAGTGACGTGTGGTTTTGACATGTGGTTTGTGACGTGTGTATCGTGATGTGTGGTTGGTGACCTACAGCTATGTGGCTAGAGACATGTTGCTAGTTATGTGTGGTTAGTGACATGTGGTTAGTGCCATGTGGTTACTGATGTGTGTTTAGTGACGTGTGGTTAGTGATGTGCTGTTAGTAATGTGTGGTTAGTGACGCGTGGTTAGTGACATGTGGTTAGTGACGTGTGTTTAATTACGTGTATTACTGACGTTTGCCTAATTATGTATGGTTACTGACGTGTGGTTAGTGATGTGTGGTTAGTGATGTGTCGTTAGTGATGTGTCGTTACTGACGTGTCGTTACTGAAGTGTCGTTACTGGCATGTCGTTAGTGACGTGTGGTTAGTGACGTGTGATTAGTGATGTGTGGTTAGTGATGTGTGGTTAGTGATGTGTCGTTAGTGACGTGTCGCTACTGACATGTCGTTAGTGACGTGTGGTTAGTGACGTGTGGTTAGTGATGTGTGGTTAGTGATGTGTGGTTAGTCATGTGTGGTTAGTGATGTGTCGTTAGTGACGTGTCGTTAGTGAAGTGTCGTTAGTGATGTGCTGTTAGTAATGTTTGGTTAGTGACGCGCGGTTAGTGACATGTGGTTAGTGACATGTGTTTACTGATGTGTATTACTGACGTTTGCCTAAAAGACGTACGATTACTGACGTGAGAAGTGACACTTGGCCATAGTAATATCACACTCTTACTGACTAACGGTGTGAAGCGTGTGTAAGCTGTGAAGGTGTGTGAGGTGTGAAGCCTATGTGAGGTATGAAACCTGTGTGGGTTGTGAAGCCTGTCTGAGGTGTGAAACCTGTGTAAGATGTGAAGGTGTGTGTTGTGTGAAGCTGTGTGATGTGTGAAGCTGTGTGAGGTGTGAAGCATGTGTGAGGTGTGAAGCCTGTGTGACATTCTCCGATGATATTACGTCACATTCCCCCATGACATTACGTCACATTCCCCCATGACATTACACTACATTCCCCCATGACATTATGACACATTCCCCCATGAGATTACGCTACATTCCCCCATGACATTACGCCACATTCCCCCATAACATTACGCCACATTCCCCCATGACATTACGTCACATTCCCCCATGACATTATGTCACATTCCCCCATGAGATTACGCTACATTCCCCCATGACATTATGTCACATTCCCCCATGAGATTACGCTACATTCCCCCATGAGATTACGCTACATTCCCCCATGACATTACGCCACATTCCCCCATAACATTACGCCACATTCCCCCATGACATTGCGCCACATTCCCCATGATATTACATCACATTCCCCCCATGACATTACGTCACATTCCCCATGATATCACGCCACATTCCCCCATAGCATTCCACTTCCCCCAGCAACATCACATCCCCATGACATAATCACTCCCCCATGACATTACGCCATATTCCCCCATGACATTACGCTACATTCCTCCATGACATTAGGCCACATTCCCGCACGACATTACACCACATTCCCCATTATGCTACATTTTTTCCCCCATGATGCTACGTGACGTTCAACCATGACGTCAGGCCAGGTTCAGCTATGACTGACGTAGGCGACGTTCACCCATGACACCACCTCACATTCCGCTTGTCACTCCTACAGCTGTAGGTGTGAGAGGGGGAGGGGGGGGGTATGGAGAGGCTAGAGTTGTAGGTGTGAGAGGGGGTATGAGAGCTACAGCTGTAGGTGTGAGAGGGGGTATGGAGAGGCTAACAGCTGTGGTGTGAGAGGGGGGTATGGAGAGGCTACAGCTGTAGGTGTGAAGAGGGGGGTATGGAGAGGCTACAGCTGTATGAGAGAGAGGGTAGGAGAGGTACACTGTAGGTGAGAGGGGGAGGGGGGTATAGAGAGGCTACAGCTGTAGGTGTGAAGGGGGGGTATGGAGAGGCTACAGCTGTAGGTGTGAGAGGGGGAGTATGGAGAGCTACAGCTGTATGTGAAGGGAGGGGTATGGAGACTACAGCTCTAGGTGTGAGAGGGGTATGGAAGGCAAAGCTGGTAGGTGTGAGAGAGGGGGTATGGAGAAGCTACAGCTGTAGGTGTGAGAAGGGGGGTATGGAGAGGCTACAGCTGTAGTGTGAGAGGGGGGGTAATGGAGAAGCTACAGCTGTAGGTGTGAGACGGGGGGGTATGGAGAGGCTACAGCTTGTGTTGAGAGGGGGGGGGGTATGGAAGGCCACAGCTGTAGGTGTGAGAGGGGGGTATGGAGAGGCTACAGCTGTAGGTGTGAGAGGGCGAGGGGGGTATGGAGAGGCTACAGCGGTAGGTGTGAGAGGGGGGAGGGGGGTATGGAGAGGCTACAGCTGTAGGTGTGAGAGGGGGGTATGGAGAGGCTACAGATGTAGGTGTGAGAGGGGGGGTATGGAGAGGCTACAGCTGTAGGTGTGAGAAGGGGGGGGGGGGTATGGAGAGGCTTTGTGACATTCATGCATTTCCTATAACTTGCATTTATTCTTCAGAGCCACCTCCCCTCCCCCCTCCCACCGCCTCTCACCCCCACACATTCCCCACCTCAACCCTACATCCCACCGCCTATTACCCCCTCACACTCCCCAACTTATCCCCACATCCCTGCTCCCCTCACTCCACATTGCCCCCTCACCCCGCCCCACACAGTCCTCACCCGGCCTTACAATCCCCTCATCCCTACCCACATCCCCACCCCACACTCACTCCACACTCCGCCCACACTCCGCCCCACCCTCCCCCTCACCCCACCACCACACTCACCCACACTCCACCCCACCCTCCCCTCACCCCCACCCCCACCCCACACTCATCCACCCCACACTCATCCACCCCACACTGCGCCCCACCCTCCCCTCACCCCCCCCACACTCACCCACACCCCGCCCACACTCCGCCCCACCCTCCCCTCACCCCGCCCCACACCCCCCCACACTCCGCCCACACACACCCACCCACACCCCGCACTCACCTCCCCTCACCCCGCCCCACACTCTCCCCACACTCCGCCCCACCTTCCCCTCACCCCGCCCCACACTCACCCCACACTCCGCCCCACCCTCCCCTTCACTCCGCCCCACCCTCCCTGTTCCTTCCACCCACTCCCCAAAATCCAACACCTCCGCCCACACTCCCCCCATCTCCCCTCACCCCCTCCCCACACTCACCCCACCCACACTCACCCCACACTCATCCCACACCCGCCCCACCCTCCCCTCATCCCGCCCCACACTCACCCCAAACACGCCCCACCCTCCCCTCACCGCCGCCCCACCCAGCCCACACCTCCGCCTCACCATACCCTTCACTCAACCCACACCCCACCCCCCTCATCAACCCCGCCCCACCCTCCCCCCTCACACCCTCGCCAACTCACCCCCGCCCCACACTCACCCCACACTCCCCCTCACCATGCCCTTCACCCGCCCCACACTTAACCCACACCCCACCCTGCCCTCCTACACCCCACCCTTACCTGACCCCCCTCCCCCCCTCCCCCACCTCCCTCCTCCCACCTCTCCCCACCCCCCCCCTCTCCGCTCCCCACACACAGCGTGGCCGGGGCCTCCTGTATGATTTTATAGCCCGTTTAAATCATTCCCCCTTTTTTTTTCTCCGACATTTCCGCTAATGTTCGTCGTAAATCGCGCGTCGCGGCGGACGCTGGTGGCGGCCCCTGTCGGGAGTTTTATGGGACTGGGCGCGGCGCAAAGATCTGCCAGGTGGCGTAACACCTCCCACTCCGCCGGCCTCTGACCACAGTAGTGCATTCCATGTAGGTCTTGTGTCTCAGTGCCGTATGTAGTGCATTCGATATAGGTCTCGTGTATAAGTGGCATCTGTAATAATTATATATAGGTATCATGCCTAAGTAACGTCTGTAATATACTCAATACAGGTCTCGTGTCTAAGTGGCGTCTGTAGTGCATTCGATGTAGATATTGTGTCTAAGTAGCGTCTGTAGTGCATTCCATGTAGATCTTGTGTCTAAGTAGTGTCTGTAGTGCATTCCGTGTCAGCCTTGTGTCTAAGTAGCGTCCGTAGCGCATTCCGTGTAGGTCTTGTATCTAAGTGCCATATGTAGTGCATTCCATATAGGTCTTGTGTATAAGTGGCGTCTGTAATAATTATATATAGGTATCATGCCTAAGTAACGTCTGTTATATACTCAATACAGGTCTCGTGTCTAAGTAGCATATGCAGTGCATTCCATGTAGGTATTGTGTCTAAATAGTGTCTGCAGTGCATTCCATACATATTGTGTGTCTAAATAGTGTCTGCAGTGCATTCCAAATAGGTTTCATATCTAAGTAATGTATGCAGTGCATTCCATATAGGTCTCCTGTCTAAGTAGTATATGCATTGAATTCCCTATATGTAGTGTGTCTATGTAGTGTTTGCAGTGCACTCCATATAGGTGGTGTGTCTAAGTAGCGTCTGTTGTACATTCCACATAGGTCTCCTGTCTAAGTAGCATATGTCGTCATTCCATATAGGTCCTGTGTCTAAGTAGCGTCTGTAGTGCATTCTGTCTAAGTAGTGTCTGCATTGCATTCCATATATGTTGCATGTCTAAGTAGTGTCTGAAGTGCATTCCATATAGGTCCTGTGTCTAAGTCGCGTCTGCTCCTACCTCCCCTCCTGACCCCCTCTCCTCCTCTCCCCCTCTCCTCCCCTCCCCCCATCCTCCCCCTCCCCGCCCTTCACCCTCCCCTCCCCCTCCCCCCGCCCACCTGCCAGTCTGCTCAAACCGGTATCAAGCCGGCTGATGCTCCACGACCTTTGAGTGTTTTATTATGGTTGGTCTGCATTCAAATATTCTCAAATGTCATCTTCTGTTAATCGGTATGGCTGAGGTTTGTAAGTGGAGATCGTGTCGTGCATTGTTATGGTAATATGTGGCCTCGTTTCCAGGGCCCACTTGATGTATATCGGCCTGCATTTCACTCTGGTCAATGCCAGATTCCTCGAATATCAAATCCAATATCGGAAATGATTGCTCCTTTGTGAGACCTTCGATGCCGGATGTGATTAATAGTAAAGATCAATAATGCATATCAATAATAGAGGTCAATATTACAGGTTATTAAAACAAATAGACAATACCGATCATTAAAACATATCAATAATACAGGTTAATATTACAGGTTATTAAAACAAATAGACAATACCGATTATTAAAACAGATCAATAATACATGTCAATCTTACAGGTTATTAGAACAAATAAACAATACATATCATTAAAACAGATGAGTAATACAGGTCAATATTACAGGTTATTAAAACAAATAGACAATATCGATCATTAAAACAGATCAATAATACAGGTCAATATTACAGGTTATTAAAACAAATAGACAATGCCGATCATCATAACAGATGAATAATATAGGTCAATATTACAGGTTATTAAAACAAATAGACAATACCGATCATTAAAACAGATCAATCATACAGGTCAATATTACAGGTTATTAAAACAAATAGACAATGCCGATCATTATAACAGATGAATAATACAGGTCAATATTACAGGTTATTAAAACAAATAGACAATACTGATCATTAAAACAGATCAATAATACAGGTCAATATTACAGGGTATTAAAACAAATAGACAATACCGATCATCATAACAGATGAATAATACAGGTCAATATTTCAGGTTATTAAAACAAATAGACAATACCGATCATTAAAACAAATCAATAATACAGGTCAATATTACAGGTTATTAAAACAAATAGACAATACTGATCATTAAAACAGATCAATAATACAGGTCAATATTACAGGGTATTAAAACAAATAGACAATACATATCATTAAAACAGATGAATAATACAGGTCAATATTACAGGTTATTAAAACAAATAGACAATACCGATCATTAAAACAGATCAATAATAAAGGTCAATATTACAGCTTATTAAAATAAATAGACATTACCGATCATTAAAATAGATAAAAAAATACAGAGCGATACTACAAATAGACAATATCGAACAATAATGCAAATCAATAATTTACAGAGCACTAATGCAAATCAGTAATACAAATCAATATTACATATCCATAATACAGATCGATAATACAAATCAATCAAAGAGATCACTAATCCAGTAGAAATACAGATCGATCCTACAAATTGATAACACAGAACAATACTACATATCACGAGTACAAATCAATAATACATACCTGAAGTGTAAACATGCCAAATAAATTCGGTGTGCACACCGAAATGTTCAACATTATAGGAATTGTAGCAATACATGTTCTATTAAATTGACCTAATGTGTTTTGTATGTAACAATAGACATATAATAAATGCATCAGAATGTAAGCTAGATATGCAGGATTGAATCTAGGCGATCGTTTTAGTTTCAGATATGTTATGGTTTCATTGGTTTATATAACTTTGAATGAGTGAGTTGTGGGTTTGTGACGAGGAAATGCAACAAAGAAGACATAGCTGTCGGTGCCTTACCAGTTCAGAACTGTTGATGTCTTTCAATGTGTTCTTCTACTTCAGAACTAGCAGGGTGAGAGTGGGAGGGGGGGGGGGTGCAATTTGGTAACAGCAATTACCTGCGGCTGCGATAGGACAGAAAACGGACTGGGGGGGGGGGGGGGGGGGGGGGGGGGGGGGGGGGGGGGGGGGGGGGGGTAGGGACGGAGGGTGACTGGAGGGAGAGGAGAGGGAGAGAGGGAGGAGTAGGTGGACTAGGGAGGGGAGGAAAGAGGGGTAGAGGAGGGGGGGAATGGTAGGGAGGGGGGGAATGGGAGAGAGGAGTAGGGGAGGGAGTAGGGAGGGAAGGGGAGAAGGGGAGGAGGGGCTAGGGAGGGGACAGAGAGTGGAAGGAGGGGCGGAGAGGGAGGGTGAGGCAGAGAGGGAGGGGAAGAGAGGTGATGAGGGGGAGAATGGGGGAGGGGCGAGGGAGGGAGGGGGTTGCCCGTGCCTGCTGCAATCGGGGACCAGACAAGTGGATCCCGTCCGTAATAAGCCGGGCTTAATGGTTCTCGGCGGACGCTTAAGGGCATGCTGCCCCATTATACAGCGAGACCCGGTAACTAAGCAACGCATTAAGCCGCGTGTGATTTTTTAAATATTTTTGTTTGCAGCTAAGATAATTCTAACCGATATATTCCGATTCGTCGCGCCGAGCGCTTTAATTTGATATGCAGGTTGGATGGTATTGGGTTATTCTTTAGGCTAAGAAGTGGTTGAATCTTTGTGGGTGGGTGGTTAAAAAGTCATTCTTCTGCTCGACTTGGCTGACGGTAGGAGCAGCAGTTGTGGTGAGATTCTTAGACATCCCCTGAAAGTGATGGGTTTCTGTAATTAGTTTATCAGATGGAGCCTGATATCTGATCTCGTGTAAATAAGATCTCGTGCAAATTTCACGATGTTATGTAAATAACACTTTATTTGCACGAGCATGTGTTATTAAACCCTTTGTTCACGCGATCTCATATAAATAAGATCATCTTTACGTGAGCTTGTGCAAGTAACACAGGCAGTCAGCATCGGGTAGTGTGGAAAAAGGGCGAGTGGGGGCGCCACAAGTCCCACGGTGGAGGGGGTGGGGCGGTTAATGTATCGTCCAAGCTGATTGGAGGATAATATGATAACAATTGAACCTCCTTTTTTATATTTGCATCATTCTTTTGCATCACATATTATATATACATCTATATATATATATATATATGAGGTGGTCGAGGCTGCGGGCGAGCTTAGGCATGTGCAGGCCTAGGACGAGTGACTTGCAATTCTTTGCGGGTCAGTCCTTGGGCCTGCAACTGCCATAGGTGCTGATAAAGGACTAGTTCCTCCTTCCCTCACTAGGTGGTGCCTTCTGGCGCGTCTATTGGCTACCTTGTGAGGGAAGGACGTTCAAGCACTGCGTTTCCTGGTATGGTAGATCGTGGAATTCGAACCCACGGGTTCCAACCCTGGTCGAGTCAAACTGGTGACTTAAAAAATTATTCTTGTCGCTTCCTAGCCTGGCACTCTGTAGTATTAGGACAGGGCAAGGACTGGGGAGCTCAGTGTCAGGATAGCGTGATCTCAGGTATTGGTGCTCGTGGCCTAGATCTCACAGTGCGGCAACACTATAAACTTGCCATGAGTGCGCACTGTCACAAGTCGGTACCCGTCCTGATATTACCTTAGATGTTGCCAGGATGAAAAAACTCCAACAACCAACCAACACAAGAGAACCGGGGTTGGTTGGCATAGGTTGACGTTTGACCTTGTGCAAAATAGCTACCGACGCAAACATCAGACATGGGGAACATGGCGTGATTAGCGGAAGTTCTAAGTAAACCGGAAGTATCAGATGCCGATTTGTCATGCGATACCCCCCCCCGCCCCACCTGATGTTCCTGCCTTACCTCATTATGGCAATGAGGCAGCATGTGGCGGGCTCCACCATCCCTTACTGCGTTGCTAGCCAGTTGCTGGGCACCAACACAACCGGAAATGATGTGTTATTGGCCGCATTACAGGACATTCCTTTTAACGAGTGACACTGGTGTAAACATGTCCATGATCCTGCCATCCGGTAACTCTCCGCGAGCTAGAATTATCGAACGCGACTCCATTCATTTTGTCACATTTCCCTTACGCACCTAAATATATGACGAGTGACGCTGGTGTAAACATGGCCATGATCCTGAAATCCAACTGTCTGCTAGCTAGATTGATCAAATGCATGTCCATTCCTTTTGTCACATTTCCCTTACGCGCTTAAATATATGACGAGTGACACTGCTGTAAACATGGCCATGATCCTGAAATCCAACTGTCCGCTAGCTAGAATGATCAAATGCATGTCCATTCCTTTTGTCACATTTCCCTTACGCGCCTAAATATATGACGAGTGACGCTGGTGTAAACATGGCCATGATCCTGAAATCCAACTGTCCGCTAGCTAGAATGATCAAACGTGTGTCCATTCATTTTGTAACATTTCCCTTACACGCCTAAATATATGACAAGTGACGCTGGTGCAAACGTTAGTTCAATTATTACTACCATAACCACAACTATTATTACTACAATTACCACTAATACAACCACCATCTACCATTATTGTTAATATCAATCACTACAACCACGGCCTTCACTATTATTCCCCACTACCCCTCACACCACCCCTCCCACCACCCCTCCTCCCCCCACTACCCCTCCCACCACCCACACCCCCTACCCCACTAGAATGACTCCAACTGTGGCGGAGTGGTTAGAGTTTCTGACTTTCTTCTAGGTCGGACTCCTAATCTGAAGGTTGGTGGATCGATTCCCCATGCCCCCCACCTGCCAATTTGGATTTCCACCGTTGTCTATAACTTAGAGCATCATCAAAGGCCAGTTGCTCTCATACTATGTCTATGTGGTGTGGGAGTTTACAAATCCCTTGGGTCGGTAAAGGTGTAGACTCGGGCTTTCTATCGACAAACTGTCTAATGGTGAAAAGAAGTCTATTCAGACTTATCCATGATAGGCAGTATAAATCTTCAAGAAGAAAAAGAAAAAACAACAATTGCTGACTCGGCCACGACGACTAATACTACACCTGTGAGTAGCCGTGGTTGTGGTTTTATTACGCCATGTCTCAGCGTTCTGCCACGTAGGTGGGTGGCCACGTGGGCACCCACACCACCAGGTGAACGCGAATCCTGTTAGTTTTCTAATTGAGTTCGGCTCGACAAAATGCAGATTGATACTTATACGTAATAACCAGTCGAGTCATAATTGGCGGTGCGCATTGGCGCTGACATTTGTGTCGATTTACTAAATGAGAAGTGTGGGGGGGGGGGGTAGAAGAAATAAATATCAATGCCTGATTGAGGTGAGCTTAATGATTTGGGCTCGGCTGGTCGCTGCTCTCCCCGGCCTCTTGTCCGGCCGGGCCCGGCCACGCCGCCGGCCCCACGTCACCAACACAACGCTGAGCCACCGTTTACCAAAATACCAAAATACCACGAAGTTATCAGTTAAGGAAGCCTCTGTGGGGGTGCTACTGGTAGTGGTAGAGAATCAGCAACCCAAGCAAGAGTAGAACTTAACATCGTACAGGAAGTGCACTCCTACAGGGGCGGGTTGGACTAGTATTTAACGGACGCCACTACTCAAATGACCAATGCGGCGTTTATTTAGTACAACGCACCTGCGGTGGTGGTGGCTGGCTTTTGGTGGTTGGCGATTTTGTTATGCTTTATTTAATTGTTTATTTCTTTAAAGCTGATGTAGAGAACCTTTTTCTTAAATGTCTTCTTCTTTTATTAAGCCAATTTATTGATTTATTTATTAATCTATCTATTTTCTTTTGGGAACACGCTCACGCGAGGCGGGCGCGATATTTCGGACCATTGTCACTTCCGGTGCCTAGTGAACGACACCGGAAGTTGGTGGTGCCCGACGCGCCGCTTGTTTATACCGGGACGCGCCTGCACGTTTGTCTGTCGCCGCTTCAGTTTCTAGCTGACCGGCCGCGGTGCATGCCGGGAGTTAAGAGAGCTCAGGTGTCAGCAATGGGGGATGCTTTCAGGAGGACACTGGAGGAGGATCCCCGGTGAGAGATAAGCCTTATCATAGCAGCTCCAGTGAGAGGTGTGCAGGGTTTGTGTCCTACTTGATTGTTTTTTGTTATTGTTATTGTTATTTTAGGGGGTTTTTCCCCTGTGTGCTTTGACCAGACGGGATGGCCGAATGAGTTGAGCATCCATCTCCTGTTTTTGTAGATCGTGGGATTCTAACCCACGAACCCTGGTGGAGTCAAAGCGATGACTTAAAGATTTATAATTGTCGCTTCCTAGCCAGGCGCTCGGCATTGTTAGGATAGCGCAAGGACTGGTTGGCTCAGTGTCGGGATAATGTGACTGAGTGGCATATCAAGTGTTGGTGCCTGCGCTCTTACCGATTCGGGCACCGTGTGCAGTCGGTATGTATGTATGTATGCATACATATATATCCCTGTGATCATTGTTAATGGCTGGTTCGGTTCCCCTGGTTTAACATTGACAACTACAGAATCTGGGTTGTCGAGTATGATTGTTAAGCAATACAGCCAATATTACATTGTAAACACTGAGGGTATGCAGGTATAGCAATACCTCAGGGAGTTTGACGCCCCTGCCTTGCAGAGTTGTAAACCACTGCCTTGTGGTACAGGTCCTTGACAGAACCGAAGGCTAAGGGAGCAAACCCTAAACAAAAACCATGTCACTGTGGCAGCATTAAGGGCGGTTGATGTATGGAACTCCCAACATCTCCCGACCAGCCACTGCAGGGACAAATAGTTTTGCGCCTGTCTTGACATGTTCTTGCCGGTGTGAAACCTCTATTTGCTCCCCGAGAGAGTGCCGCTGGTAACTTGCAAAAGCCAGCAGCACTTCAACACTTTTGCAGGCAGCTTTCATGAAATGTACAGTAAGAAACACCACCACCACAAAAATAAACACTGATTCACATCTGATCACTGAAGGTTAAGTAACATTGAGCCTCATTGGAACTTGGACATGAATGACTTTGAAATAAATATAAGGTGCCATAGATATCCTGACACAGGTTTTTAGTCTGTTAAATCAGTAGTGAATAACTAATAGTTTAGCCTCGTCAGTACATGGATATGTGACCATGTGGGAACACAAGGTGAAATAGAAATCCTCAGACAGTCTATAGACTACCAAATCATTAGTCAATTTTATTTCTTGAAGATTTATACTGCCTATCATGGATAAGTCTGAATAGACTTGTTTCCACCATTTTAGACAGTTGGTTAATAGAAAGCCCGAACCACACTTTTACTGACTCAATGGATTTTTAACCACACCACATAGACATGGTATGAGAGCAACTGGCCTTTGAAGATGCTGTAAGTTATACATATACTAATAACTTAGGCTCGTCAGTACGGACATGGGTGACCATTTGAGAACACAAAGTGCCATAGATATCCTGATGCCTGCTACGAAGTCTTCCAAATCAGCAATGGATAGGTAAAGATTGAGAATTGTCAGTACTTGGATGGGTGAGCACCTGGGAATACTAGCTGTTGTAAACATCCTTATACAGAGTTGTAGCTACCAAATCAGCAGTAGATCAATAATAGTTGATCATCGTTAGTACTTGCCTGGGTGACCATATTGGAATGACAGGTGCTGTAGACATTAGTCATTGATACGTAATAGTTGAGCCTCATCAGTACTTGGCTGGGTGACCACCTGATAACATACAAGATACCGTAGACATCCTGGTACAGACTTATAGACTACCAAATCAGTGGTAGATAAGTAATAGTTGAGCCTCATCAGTACTTGGCTGGGTGACCACCTGAGAATATACAAGATACCGAAGACATCCTGGTACAGACTTATAGACTACCAAATCAGTAGTGGATAAGTAATAGTTGAGCCTCATCAGTACTTGGCTGGGTGACCACCTGAGAATATACAAGATACCATAGACATCCTGGTACAGACTTATAGACTACCAGATCAGCAGTGGATAAGTAATAGTTGAGCCTCATCAGTACTTGGCTGGGTGACCATCTGGGAATGTGAGGTGCCATAGACATCCTGAAACATGTTTATAGACTACAAATTTAGTAATTGATGAGTAATAGTTGAATTCATTGGTCACCTAAGAATTCAAGGTGTTGTAGATGTTTCGATACCATCTTATTATTTAGCAAATCAATATTTCCTCATTTCAATGTTAGTCATTACCATCCAAGACTGTGTGATTGATGATAAGCTTTATTCCGTTGTGGCAGCAATACAAAGGCCATGTTCACGCTGACAAATTAGTAGAATTCATTTTGTCACTTCTGTTTCTTGAAGAAGAAGAAAATAGTATCCATCACATTTGAAATGTTATCATTAAAACATTTACAGAGCTATTATATTATTCACTATAAAGCTATGGTCTATTATTGCATACGGCACTAGTGCCATTCAACCGAGCAGAAACACTATTGTCTCAAAGTACCAGATCTACATTATGACCTCAAATGCTGCTAACCAGACGGGATGGCCGAATGAGTTAGAGCATCCGTCTCCTGTGTTGGTAGATCGTGGAGTTGTGGGTTCGAACCCTGGTCGAGTCAAACCAATGACTTAAACATTGATACTTGTCGCTTTCTAGCCAAGCGCTCAGCATTATTAGGATAGGGCAAGGAGCAGTGGAATGAGGAAGACCAATCGTCCGTGATTGAAATTTCCCCTGCTTAAATAACTAAATGTACCAACAACAAAATTTAAAAAGATTAAAACACAAATTATTCACTCACAGTGTTGGGTGTATAGAATGAATGTTCTATTTCTTCATTTCATCCACCCATCATCATATGACTTTAGATGTTGCCAGGATGTAAAACTCCAACAACTAACCAACCAACCAATCGTTACATTCCTTGATTAAGCGGGAGGGGGGAAATTTCAACCGCAGACAATTGGTCTTCCTCATTCCACTGCTCCTTGCCCGATCCTTGCGATACTAATCATCAGACTAGGTCGCGACAAGTATACATTTTGATGTCATTTGTTTGACTCAGCCAGGAATCAAACCCCCAACCTAGCGGATGGGTGCAAACACTCTACTCATTACTCACTCGATTAGCAAACCCGCCTATTTAAACTATTCAAGTCATTCATTTGACTCGGCCAGGGATCGAACCCCCAGCCTACTGCATGGAAGGCAAAGACTGTATAATTACCCATTCAGCCAACCCGCTAGATGAAACATTGAAGCAGGGTTTAGCGAATCGAGCATCTCGGTGTTAGTAGAATGTAAATTGTTAGTAAGAGAGGGGGGGCCTTCCAGCGAATGCTATTTCGGGTGAAAAGGAGTAAGAGCAGGGAGAGGACGTAGATGAGGCTAAGGTTCAGCAACCCTGGCCTAGTCTCACCAACAATTCACCCACAGCCTCACTCCAAAATAAAAAATAAAATCAATTCTAAAATGAGGCTACAACAAGAAAAAAGTACATTAAGCACCCTACTTATGAAATATATCAAATAATCTCAATTATTCATTGCTGAAAATGTTAACCGACAGTTCAGTGACAACCGATACAAAAATAAAAATAGAACATATTCTAATATGAGGCTACAAAAAATAACCCCAAACTAAACATCCTACTTATGAAAAATATCCAATAATCTTACTTATTCATTCTGGACAATTTTAACGACAGTTCAATGACAACCGATACAAAAATACAAATAAAACTAATTCTAAAATGAGGCTATATTGAACCCTCACTAAGCATCCTACTTATGTAAAATATCCAATAATCTCAACCATTATGTGGGAAATTTTAACCAACAGTTCAGCGACAATCATAAAAAAATTAAAATACAACCAATTCTAAAATGAGGCTAAAAAAAACCCAAAGCTAAACCCACAACTTATGAAGAATATCCAATAAACCCAAATATTCACTATGGACACTTTTTGCGTCATATGGATGTTTTTGTGGTTGGGCACAGCGATTTTTGTGGGTTTTTATTTTTATTTTGGTGTTTTTTGGCTGCTATTTGTGCGTTGATTTACAGCTGGTGGCGGCGTGACCTCCGTGACCTTTGGACGGTCCGAGGGTACGTGCCTGTTGTATGTCGGAGACGTCATTAGGCGGCGACGTGCCGCGCATGCCACTGGGCATACCCCTGCGCAGACTCTGTGCGCAGCCCCTTTGCGCATGCTCCCTTAAGCAATGGCTTCCTTCCGGCGAGTCACGTGGATCCTCCCTCTCCTCTCACACTGGCACCCCAGCCTCCCTCCTACACTGTCGCAGTGCTCATGTATTTATATGTGTGATGTATACTGTGTCATGCAAAGTATAAAGGCGCAGAATGGAACTATTTCATTATTATTATTATATTATTGCATACCGTTGCTTCTATGTCCACCTTTCTGTTCCTCCCCGGTGCGACCTGTGGCGCCACCACCGGCTGTTACTATATGTAGCGGACGCGGGAACCTCACTCGCACTGGAGGATTTTTATATTAAGTATAATCTATTATATGTACATATATGTGGAAAAAAAGGTAAAGCTTGTGTTATTTAATGACGCCTCTAGAGCACATCGATTTTCATATCATCAGCTATTGGACGTCAAACATATGGTCATTCTGACACATTTCTTTGGAGGAAACCCTATGCCGCCACATTGGCTACTCTTTCTGATAAGCAGCAAGGGTCTTTTATATGCACTTTCCTGGACACAGAACAGCACATATCACAGCCTTTGATGAACCAGTTGTGGACCACTGGTTGAAACGGAAAATAGCCCAAACTACAAATGTCTCCACTCAGCAGGATCGATAGGTGGACACTCTACCGCCTGAGCTACGTCCCGCTTCCCATATCAGAATCAGTACCGAACTGTGACAATATATGCCCCTGAGCGGCTTAATAGTGTTTCGACCACCGGGGGGCCGTTCCACGAGTACCATCATGTGATATCCCACTCAGTGGTGATATTGGGTGGATATACAGTGCTTCGAGGAGGGGAGTCGGGGTCAGGAACTAGAACAGGGCTGTGATGAACGATAAGGTATCAGGGGAACGATGGGGTTGTCGGGGTGTGGGGGTTGTGTATGTGGGGAGGTGAGGTGGGGGGGGGGGGGTAGAGGAGGCCTGGAGGGTGATGGGTGGGACGGTAGGGAGGAGGGGCGGGGAGGGACGTGAGGCCGGTAGGTAGGCGGGTATAGGCGGGGCCGGGGCGGGAGCGTGCCACGGGCCGTGTTCGGGTTCTTGGGTGGACGGGACGGGGCGGTGGTGTAGTTTACTGACAGTATGTGGTTAGCAGGCGGGAAGGGCGGAGAGAGGGCGGGCCGGGTGTCGGGCTGGACGAGTGTCGGGCGGTCTGGGTGTCGGGGCCTGATTGTCCGGGGAGGCCGAGTGTTGGGGATGCCGGGCGAGCTGGTGGTCTGGCCGGGTGTAGGGCCGGGCGGGCCGGGCTTTTGGGCCTGGTTTCTGGGGTGCCGGGTGCCGGGTGCCGGGTGCCGGGCCGGGCTCGGGCCGCCTCGATCCGTCACCGGTCGTCACGGACCCTGCTGCGGCTGCCTCACCATCCATCATCCACCACTGGCCGCACACGATAATGTAAACGGGCGTATTAGCCACTTAGACGGGGCTGGGGCGGGGAAGCCGGGGGTAGGGCGGGCGGACGGAGGGAGGAAGGCCGGCGGGCGAAGGGACGGGAGCCGGGGGGTTGGGGCGGCGGCGAAGGGAGGGGAGCCCGGGCTGTGGGCGGTGGGCGGCGGACTGAAGGAGGGTAGCGGGGGGTTGGGGGCGACGGGCAGCGGGCGGAGGGAGGCGGCTATAGCGCGGGCTGTGGGATGGGAGTAGGGGGTGGGGCGATGGGCGGCGAATGGAGGAAGGCTGGCGGGCGGAGGGACGGGAGCCGGGGTAGGCGCGTCGGGCGGAAAGAGGGAGGCCGGCGGAGAATAGAGGGCGAGCGAGGCGGAGTGGCGGGTAGGGGGGGAGGGTGGGTGGAAGAGGAAGGGCGGTGGAGCGTGGAGGGCGGGTGGATGCGTGGGTGGGGAAGCGGCGATTGCGAGGGAGGAGGGGGGAAGGGGAAGCGGGAATGAGGGAGGGTGTGGGGCGGAGGGGGAAGGCGACGTGCAGGGGCAGGGGGCGGGGAGGGGCGGGGGAGGGGCGGGGGGCGGGGGAGGGCAAGAGGCGGAGGTAGGGTTGGGGAAGGACACGGGGTGGGCAATGGGAGGGAGGTGGAAGTGGAGAGCGGGAAGGTCGGCGGCTGGGGGGGGGGGGGGGGGGGGGGCAGGGCACGGGGCAGGAGGGGCGGAGGGTTGTGGATGAACGCAGAGTGGGCGCGGGAGGGAGGCTGGATTAGAGGGCAGGCCGCGGGAGGTCGGAGGTGAGTGGTCAGCGGAGGATGCAAGGATACAGGGAGGGTAAGGGAGGAGGGGCGGCCCGGAAGTGTTAGAGCGGGGAGAGGGTGGGTGGAGGGCGGGCGGCAGAGGAGAGAGGGAGGGCGCGGCAGCAGAGAAGACAAGGACTGCGGCAGGACGGAGAGGGCGGACGGGCCTCAGAGAGGGGAGGGAGGGCGGGCAGCAGAATGGAGAGGGCGGACGGGTCTCAGAGAGGGGAGGGAGGGCGGGCAGCAGAAGAGAGAGGGAGGGCGGGCAGCAGAGAGGGTAGGGAGGGCGGGCAGCAGAGGAGGAAAGGAGGGCGGCAGAAGGGACGGAGAATGAGCGGCAGAGACGGGAGCGAGGCAGGGCGGCAGAGGGGACGGGGCGGGGCGGGGCGGGGCGGGGAGAGAGGGCGGCAGAGCGGGGCAGGTTGACGGGGGGTAGCGCGCTTTGTCGCCGTTAATTGATAGCGGCGCGGCCACGATCTATTAAAGTCTCCTCCGTCAAGTGGTCGCGGAGCCCTCAGTCGCGCGGGCCGCCCGGATTACCCGCATTACCTGCCGGATTTCTTAGCGGATAAACACGGATTACTCACGGTAATCCTCCCCCTCCCCCTCCCTGCCCCCTTCCCCTCCCCTCTCTCCCACATCGCTCCCGTTGCCACACTGTGTCCTCCACCCCCAGGCATATGCATATAGCCTCCTTCCTCCCATGGTCGCCTGCCAGCAGCGCACTCACTGGACGCGTGACCGGAAGTGAGTAGAGGCACCACTTCCGGTTAGTCGCCCAATGGGGCGTGTTCGTCTATGGTTGTCCTGCCATCTGTGTCCTAGTTGCGTGGTAACTCCATTGAGCTGATTGCATGAATTAGATTGTATATATAAACATATATATATCATATTAGGTCTTTTTTTGGTATATATGTATATGTATGTAGATATGTATACATATGTAGATATATATATGTATATATATATATATGTAGATATATGTATATGTATGCATATGTCCCAATAGAAGCACACTACCCAATAGAAGCACACCCCTCATTTCAAGATTGAAAGCGCGCACAAAATTATGATCATATTCAGACTGAATGCACATAAAATAAGACAATCCCACTTTATTTCAGAGCCACGACAAAAACAAGTCCATGAAATTCTTTAACTTTGAATAAACACGCATCCATGTCTCTGCACTAGTCCTGTATATGTATATATATGTATATATATGTATATATATGTATATATATGTATATATATGTATGTATGTGTGTATATATATGTATATATATGTATTTGTCTATGTGTGTATCCGTATATGCATAAATGTATATATTTGTAATAAGCTCTGTAGTGGCCCCCCCCCCTTTGGCTTGGGTGGGGGGTGGGTCTGCCTTCCCCCCCCCCTCCTTGGGGTGGGGTTCCCCACTCGCCTGCTGCTAAAGGGTTTATCACTATCCATATATGTACTTATGTGTATACATGTATTTATATATGTATGTGTATATGTATACATGCATATGTGTACATTTCCTGTTCTCCTTTTTGAACCCTTTCACTTCTTTCTTTCCCTCCTTCATTCTTCCCTCCTTCTATCCTTCTTTCCGTATTTCCTTCTTTCCCCATAAACCCCCCTCCCTCTCCATCCTTTCCTCCGTCCTAATATGACCTTAGATATTGCTAGAACGCAAACACCCAACAAACAACCCACTCAGGCCCCCCCTTTTCCGCCATCTTTTACTCCATCTCTATATCATCCAGGACTGGACCAATGAGTCTGCATCAGCAGCTCACGACAATGCATTATTCAAAGTGACAAAACCACGTGGACAAAACAGACACAAAACACTAAAAACAGGAAACCAAAAGAAGCACACAATGATGTAATTAATCGACCGGAAGCAGTTGTCTGCCTGGGGCTCACTCTCCTCCCGCAGGCCGCGCAGTTCGTGCAGGCCTGGACTGGTTCCCGGTGTGCCACAGCAGAGGTCAGTGCATAGAGGTCAAACGCCGGGCCTGACTGGGCGATAATAGGTGCATCGGCAACCTACTGTATTTAGGGCACGTTTTGATGGTGCTGGTGCTGCTAGTGCTGCTGGTTCTACTGGTTCTGCTGGTTCTGCTGGTGCTGCTGGTCCTACTGGTTCTGCTGGTGCTGCTGGTGCTGCTGGTCCTACTGGTTCTGCTGGTGATACTGGTTCTGCTGGTACTACTGGTTGTGCTGGTGCTGCTGGTCCTACTGGTTGTGCTGGTGCTGCTGGTCCTACTGGTTCTGCTGGTCCTACTGGTGCTGCTGGTGCTGGTGTTGCTGCTGGTGCTGCTAGTGTTGCTGGTTCTACTGGTGCTGCTTGTGCTACTGGTTCTGCTGGTGCTGCTGGTGCTACGGGTGTTGCTGGTGGTGCTGGTGCTGGTGCTGCTGGTGTTGCTGGTGTTGCGGATGCTGCTGGTGCTACTGGTGTTGCTGGTGCTGCGGATGCTGCTGGTTTTGCTGGTGCTACTGGTGCTGCTGGTGCTACTGGTGTGGGCTGGTGCTACTGGTGCTGATATAGCATAGATACGCTGATATAGCTTAGATAAGAGGCATAGCTTGTATAGCTTGATTCATTCATTGATTCATTGATTGGTGGTTGCTTTACACCGTGTCGGCAGCATAGGCCATATTCACTGTGAGAAATGTTTGTTTTTTGTTCAAACCATCGCTTTTACATGTAAAAGCAGACAATCAATTATGTGTCAATACAGACTCGTTAAATTAGAAAGCTCACAATCATATATTTGTGGTCAAGGGAAGCAAATTCCCATAGAAAAAGAAAAGTTTTTTTTAATAATTGATAGAATCTATTTAGTAAACTATATGAGGTGGTACAGTCCAGCTGCCCTCAAAAAGGCTAAAATGTTTTCCTGTTTTACCGTAGTAAAAAGGTCATGCATACAGTCTGCAGTGTAGAACTGTTGGCACAGGGCCAAAAAATTAACGCAACTTAGTAAAATGTGTTTGAGTGTCAGCGGGGACTGACACCCAATACATTCAGGGGGAGGTTCCCCCTTGAGCAGAAAAGCATGTGTAAGCCACGAGTGGCCTATACGGCAGCAGCTAAGGACCACTTGGTCCCGCCGACCTCCTGCATGTGTCTGTGGTGGCTTTCCCACAGATGGTTCAATTTCTTTAAGTTTATTAATGTTTTCATCCCACTCATGTTGCCATTTGGATTTTATGTGGGTGGCTATTAGTGGTTTCAGATCAGAATGAGGGATCAGACACGGTTCAAGATCACAGTTCAGGGCCTTCTTCGCAGCCCGATCAGCTCGTTCGTTTCCTTGTATGCCGGCATGGCCAGGCACCTAGCACAGGTGGATGTCATACCCATCCGTTGTCAGTTGGTTCATTTTATAAATGAGCGTTGCTAGAATAGGGTGATTCGTTTTCAGTCCAGCAACAGCCTGGAGGCAAGAGAACGAATCACTGTATATAACATAGTTAGTGTGGTTGGATATCTCGATACACTCCAACGCGAGAAGGAGTGCTAGGGCTTCTGCAGTGAAAATCGAGCTCTGAGCGGGAAAATGTACACCAAATTTTCCCCATCGGCAGACTTCCACAACAGCTAACTGGCTTTGGTCTTTCGAACCATCAGTGTATATGGAGAGGTGGTCTGCAAACTGTCCTTGAATCTCTGCATGCAGTCCTCGGTACTCAAGTGGATGTGTCCCAGACTTCCTCAGATCCGTGAGTCGGAGGATAACCGATGGCTTTCTCAATGACCACGGGGGATGTTCTGGAACTTTGGCATCCTCCAACACATCCAAATCCACGCCCAAGGCCTCCAAATGAGGTTTCATTCGGAGCCTCAGTGGCCGGATGTAATTTGGCCTGGCTTTATATCTGGATTCGTCATGTTGCTCGAATAGACAATTGTGTGCAGGATTCAATGCATTAGTATTTATCTTGACTACATATTGCATGGCCAGTTTGATTCTCCTGTTGTTAAGTGATGGTTCATTGGCTTCGACGTAGAGGCTCTGAAGCAGTGAGGTGCGGAAGGCCCCAATGGCCAGGGGCACTCCCTGGTGGTGGATCATGTCTAACAGCCCAATATATGATTTCCTTGCGGAACCGTATACTATGTATAGCAGAGACATACTGATATGAGATTTGTATGTATGTTGAGTATAAACGACAAATGATATCAGCGGAAGATGGGATGGGGTGGGGTATGTATGAATGACCGAAGGTTGGTCAGGGGATGGGGGAGGGAGAGATCGTGGGGGAATGAGGGTGAGTTGGAGTTGTGGACGTGTGGTGTGGGAAGGTGGTGTCGAACGGCGGTGTGCATAGGGATTGGTTGGTGTGGGAGGAGGGTGGTGTGGGGAGGAGGGTGGTGTGGGGAGGAGGGTAGAGTGGGGGAGTGTGGTGTGGGGAGGTTGGTGTGGGAAGGCGTGTGGTGTGGGGAGAAGTATGTGTGGGGGAGGGGTGGTCTGAAGGTGGTGGTGTGGGAGGGGGTGGTGTGGGGAGGAGGGTGGTGTGTGTGGGAGGAGGGTGGTGTGGGGAGGAGTGTAGTGTGTGGAGGAGTGTGGTGTGGGGAGGGTGGTGTGGGAAGGAGTGTGGTGTGGGGAGAAGTGTGGTGTGGGGAGGAGGGTGGTGGGGGAGGAGGGTGGTGTGGGTGGAGGGTGGTGTGGGGAGGGGGTGGTGTGGGAAGGAGTGTGGTGTGGGGAGAAGTGTGGTGTGGGGAGGATGGTGTGAGGAGGCTGGAGTGGGGTGGATGTTGTGGGTATAGGATGATGGTGTGGGTGAGGGGTGGGTGGTGTAGTGGTACAAGATACTGACCCACCCCCACCCACCCCCACCCACCCCCAACCACCCCCAACCACCCCCAACCACCCCCTCCCTCATGCACGGAGGCAGGAAGCGAATAGACGGTTTGTCATGCCTGTAACCATCTTAACAACTAATCAACAAGCGCAAACCGGCAATCAATCAAAACCGCCATCTATACACACGGTGCACATTGCCGGAACTACGCTAGTCCTCCCACTGATCCCAACATGCATTTCGCGCTAGGTGTGGAACGCCAACACTGCTGCACTTATAACACTCGCTACATTCGCCTTGCTGCCCCGTTCACTGAATTCTTTCTGTACTCGTGTGTCGCTGGTTATCGTTGAAGATGCAAGCACTGCTGCTGCACTATAATGCCAGTTGCATTTGCCTCACTGCTCCACTTGGTGAATTGTTTCTGTGCCGGCATGTTGCTGGTTATAATCGATGACATAGGTACCGCTGCTGCACTATAATACTGGTTGCTTTCTTGTCGCTGCCCCGTTCGGTGAATTCTTACTGCGCGGGCATGTCGCTGGTTATCATCAATGATGCAGGCATTTGTCTCACCATCCTGCTCAGTGAATTGTTCCTGTGCCAGCATTCGCTGGTTATCATCGATGACGCAGGCACTGCTGCTGCACTATAATGAAGGCTACATTCATCCACTCGGTGAATTGTTTCTGCGTGGCATGTCACTGGTTATCGTCGATGACACAGGCACTACTCCTGCACTATGATGCCAGTTACATTCATTTCACTGCCCCGCTCGATGAATTCTTACTGTGCCAGTGTGTTGTTGGTTATCGTCGGTGATGCAGGCACTGCTGCTGCACTATAATGCTGGTCAAATTTGTCTGGCTGCCCCACTCGGGGAATTGTTATTACGCCGGTGTGTTGCTGGTTATCATCGATGATGCAGGCATTCGTCTCACTTCCCCACTCAGTGAATTGTCCCTGCGCCGGCATTCACTGGTTATCATCGATGGTGCAGGCACTGCTGCTGCACTAAAACGCCATTTACATTTGCCTCACTGCCCCGTCGGTGAATTGTTACTGTGCTGGCGTTCGACGGTTATCGTCGTCCGGGGCGGCGACTATGCTCCAATGAAATGAGTCTCAGTGGGATTGGTCCTAAGTAGGGGATTGGCTGTGACGGCCCGGCTGTGAGAAGCCAGTACAGATAGGCAGGAACAGCGCAATAAACGGCGACTGGCCCCGCCTCTCCCGCCGCCGTTTCCCGCCGCGCTAAATGTCGTCTGCTTTTCACTAAAACACACACAAAACTCCCCCCTGAAGTCAGACCGGTGAAAATTTGACTGAGTATTTTAGCTGATTGGATAAACTAACTAAATTTTAATGTTAATAAAAAGATTTTGGCGGGTTTTTGTTGATTTTATTGTTGGTTTTAATCATTTTTTAAATGCTTCGAGAATGGGATGACATTTAATGTTGGCTCTGATGCTCCCGCGGAGGTCTATATTAGAGAGTAGAAGGCAATAACAAATAATAATAATAATAATAATAATAAGCAGGATCATTACATGCATAAATAATATTTACATAAGTGCTTTATACCTCACACAGTATCCGATGAAATGTATCTTCAGTCGGACAAAAATTAACGGCGAGATGGCGGCGTATCTTTTGTGGGGGATATTTTTCTACTCGTCTTCAGACAAAGAATGCTCCCTTGTTGTAGACGGTCATAGCAGACGACAAGTTTAAAAGCCCGCCCTTTCTTGCACTTAAAGAGATGCAGGCGGGCGGAGAAAGAAGGGTGTTGGCGACTCAAGGGCCTTAAACCCGACGGGTGCATGCCTCCACTGCCCCCCTGGTCCCTGTCTCCCCCGTGGTCCCTGTCTCCCCCTGGCCCCTGTCTCCCCCTGGGCGCTGTCTCACCCTGGTCCCTGTCTCCCCCTGCCTCCAGCTTTCCCCTCTCACTCCCACCCCCCTACTCTCGCTCCTGCCGCTCTCCCCTTCCGCCTCCATTCCAGCCTGCCTGCCCCTGGCCCCTGTCTCCCCCTGACCCCCTGTCTCTCCCCCCCCCCTGCCCTCCTCACTCACTCCCTCATTCGCACCCTCTCCCGTCTGTCTCTACCAACCCTACCATCGCTCCATCTCCTCCCTACTCCCCTCACCCCACTCTGCCAGCTCCCCCAGCCCCCACCCCCTGACTCACCCCACCACGCCTCCACCCCTACCACTTCTACCCCCCACCTCTGCTCCCATCCGTCCCCTCACCCCCTCTGTCACCCCACCCCCTGTCTCCACCCCCATCTCTACTCTCCACCCACTCATGTCACCCCCTCTTTCCAGCTCAACCTCAGTCTCCTCCCCGTCCCTGACCCCCTCTTTCCCAGCTCCACCCTCTGCCTCCTCCCAGCCCCCCTCACCCCCTCTCTGCCAGGGCACCTCTGCCAGTCCAACCCCTGCCTCCTCCTCCCCTCATCCCCTCTCTGCCAGCACCCCACCCCCTTCCTCCACCCACAACCCCTATCTCCACCCCAACCCACACCCCTACTCTTCACCCTACCCCTGCACCCCTCTCTGCCAGTCCCCCTGCACCCCCACACCTGTCCATCCCCCACAGTACACTAAGCTCCAGTCGCTATTCACCTCTTCCAGTGCTGGCAGCCCGGGGGGAAGGGGAGGAGGGGTGGAGGAGGGGTGATATGGAGGAGGGGGCGGTATGGGGGGGGGGGGGGAGGCGGGACCATGGCATGCGCCCGGGTCCGGAGGACTCCAGGGCAGTTATCAATTTCCCAGAGTCGCGTACAGAAAGTAATATATTATTCAGGGTTTGACCAAAATAATTAACTAAATAACAAAACAAAACACAAAACAGGCCACTCGAGTTGTCATTCATTGCTGTCTCGTGTATGTCTGTTGCGGGGTTTTCCATCCTGACATTTAAGGACAAATGAGGACGCGTATGCTTGTGGATTCTAATGTTTGTGAATCTCCTGCTAACTGACAGGCTGCGTTCCAACCATCGCACATCCGGTCCCAGCCCAGTAACGCGTTATCGGTGAACATGCAAAGTGAACACCAGGTTATCACAGATTTGTTGAGCACTGTCTCCATGCTATTTCTACTTTCATCTGCAGCAGTACATCGTAGATCGTAATATATCTGTAAATAACGTTATGTCGTATGGCCGGAAGAACAGTGCCCCAGTTGCTGCACACCTCGAATATATTTACTGGATGAAATGTAATTTACCGACAACAGAATGGTGTAATATGTTGATAGTATTCCAACATTCGGCTCCCACACCATGCCCTCCTGCATCCTACCCCCATACCCCCTCATACACCCTACCCCCAAACCAGGTCCTCCTGCACCCGACCCCCACGCCCCCTCCTACACCCTACCCCACATCACGTCCTCCTGCACCCTACCCCCACAGCCCTCCTGCACCCTACCCTCACACCACGCCCTCCTGCACCCTACCTCCACACCCCCTGCTACACCCTACCCTCACAACACGCCCTCCTGCACCCTACCCCCACACCCCCTCCTACACCCTACCCCCACACCACTCTCCTACACGCTACCCCAACATCACCTCCTCCTGCAGCCTACCCCCACACCACCTCCTCCTGACCCTACCCCCACACAACCCCTCCTACACCCTACCCCACACCCCCTCACACCTACACCCACACCCCTCTATACCCTACCTCACACCCCCTCCTAAACCCTACCCCCACACCACTCTCGGTAACCCACCCCACACCCCCTCTATACGCTACCCCCCCCCCTCCTATACCCTAACCCCCAACCACCTCCTCCTGCACCCTACCCCCACACCTCCTCCTGCACCCTATACCCACCCCCCTCCAACACCCTACCTCACACCCCCTCATACACCTACCCACCTCCTATCTAACCCTACCCCCACACCCCCTCCTCACCCTTCCCCACACCCCCTCTACACCCTACACCCACACCCTCATACAACCCTACCTCACCCCCTCCTACACCCTACATCACCCCCTCCTACACCTACCTCACAGCCCCTCCTACACCCTACCCCCACACCATCCTCGTGTACCATACCCCACACCCCCTCCTACACTCTACCCCCAGACCACCTCCTCGTGTACCCTACCCCACACCCCCTCTTCACACTACCCCCAGACCACCTCCTACACATACCCCCAGACCACCTCCTCCTGCACACCCTTCCCCACAAACCCTCCTACACCCTACCACCCACACCCCCTCCTACACCCTACCTCACACCCCCTCCTACACCCTACCCCACACCACCTCCTCGTGACTCTACCCACACCCCCTCCTACACCCTACCCCCACACCACCTCCTCCTGCACCCTACACTCACACCCCTCCTACACCCTACCCCCACCCCCTCCTAACCCTACCCCCCACACCACCTCCTCGTGTACCCTACCCCACACCCCCTCCTACACCCTACCCCCACACCACCTCCTCCTGTACTCTCATGTTATGTTGTAGGCAATTACACAAGACACGGCCCGATTTATGTTGTAGCCGATTACACAAGACATTGGCCGATTTATGTTGTGGCCAATTACACAAGACAGGGCCTGGTTTATGTTGTGGCTGATTACACAAGACAGGGCCCGATTTATGGTGTAGCCGATTAAACAAGACAGGGCCCGATATATGTCGTGGCCGATTACACAAGACTGGGCCTGATTTATGTTGCAACTGAATACACTAGACAGAGCCTGATTTATCTTGTAGCTGATTACACAAGACAGGGCCCGATTTATCTTGTAGCCGATTACACAAGACAATGCCCAATTTATGTTGTGGCCGATTACACAAGACAGGGCCCGATTTATCTTGTAGCCGATTACACAAGACAATGCCCAATTTATGTTGTGGCCGATTACACAAGACATGGTCCAATTTATGTTGTAGCCAATTACACAAGACAGGGCCCGATTTATGTTGTGGCCGATTACACAAGACATTGCCCGATTTATGTTATAGTCGATTACACAAGACAGGGCCCGATTTATGTTGTAACCAATTACACAAGACATGGCCCGATTTATGGTGTAGCCGATTACACTAGACAGGGTCCGATTTATGATGTAGCCGATTCCAGAATACAGGGCCCTATTTATGTTGTAGCAGATTACCACAAGACAGAGCCCGATTTATGTTATAGCCGATTGCACTAGACAGGGCCCGATTTATGTTTAACCGAATACACAAGACAGGGCCCGATTTATGTTGTAGCCGATTACACTAGACAGGGCCCGATTTATGTTGTGGCCGATTACACAAGATAGGGCTCGATTTATGTTGTAGCCGATTACACAAGATATGGCCCGATTTATGTTGTGGCCGATTACACAAGACAGGGCCCGATTTATGTTGTAGTCGATTACACAAGACAGGGCCCGATTTATGTTGTAACCAATTACACAAGACATGGCCCGATTTATGGTGTAGCCGATTACACAAGACATGGCCTGATTTATGTTGTAGCCGGTTACACAAGACATGGCCTGATTTATGTTGTGGCCGATTACATAAGACAGGGCCCGATTTATGTTGTGGCCAATTATACTAGACAGGGCCCGATTTATGTTGTGGCCGATTATACTAGACAGGGCCCGATTTATGTTGTGGCCGATTACACAAGACAGGGCCTGATTTATGTTGTGGCCATTTACATAAGACAATGCCCAATTCTTGTTGTGGCCTATTACACAACACAAGACCCGATTTATGTTGTGGCCGATTAAACAAGACAGAGAGTCAGCTGTCTGGTTGGACTGTCGGGCTAGTTAAAGGAAGGCATTAATCTCATTGTGTGCAAGCGAGTTTTCTTGTTGGATTATCGGGCTAGTTAAAGGAAGGCATTACTCTCATTTTGTGCAAGGTAAGCTGTGTTGTTGGATTATCGGGCTAGTTAAATTTAGGCATTAATCTCATTGTGTACAAGTCTGCTGTCGCGATCGATTATCGGGCTAGTTAAAGGAAGGCATTAATATAATTGTTTGCAAGCCAGCTGTCTTGTAGAAGTACCGGGCTAGTTAAAGGGTGGCATTAATCTCAATGTGTGCAAGTCAGCTGTCTCATTGGATTATCGGGCTAGTTAAAGGAAGGCATTACTCTCATTGTGTGCAAGTCTTGTTGGGTTATTGGGACTGGAAGACAGTTAAAACAAGACATTAGTTCCGCTGTTCAACGCCAGTCGTTATTGACGAGTTGTCAGTGTCAGATGGGGAGGATCGACTGAGGGGTGAGGGTTGAGGGGTGAGGGGTGAGGGTTGATCGTTAAGACCTGATGGGTGAGGACTGAGGGGTGAGGCCTGACGGCTGAAGGATGAGAGGTGATGGCTGACGGGTGAGATTTGAGGGCTGACGGTTGAGAGCTGAGGGCTGAAGGCTGAGGGTTGAGGGATTCGAGCTGACGGGTGAGGGGTGAGGGTTGAGGGCTGAGGCGTGACGGTTGAGGGCTGAGGGCTCCAGGAAGTGGTCGGTGGCTGCTGCGTTGGTGTGTGCCTATGAAGAGGGCGGATAGAGGTGTGGATGGGGGGATGGGGGGAAGGGGAGTGGCGGGGGGTACAGTGCACCGCCTCCACACGCAGATTTCCAATCTAGATGTAATTTCACAAAGTGAGCAGATGGCGGTGTACGGTATCATGGCGGTGCCCACGGCAACAGCTGCTCGGAGCGCCTCCTGCCGTCCGGCAGGGAAAAGGGTAGCAGATGGTGAATAGTGTTTGCTTGTATTCCTTTAACATCCTGCACTGATTGGTTGGTTGTTGGGGTTTTACCTCCTGGCAATATCTACGGTCATATGAGGACGGGTGCCGACTTGTGACAGTGCACACTCATGGATGGTGACTTTATAGGGCTGCCCCACTGGAAGACAAGGTCACCAATACCATGACCCTATTTCCCACTCACTCACATTATCGTGATACTGAGCTAACCAGTTCTTGTCTTATCCTATTAATGCCGACCGCCAGGCTAGGTAGTGGCAATTCTCAATTTTGTAAGTCATTGATTTGACTCGGCTGGGATTAAAACTCACTTCCTTCCACGCGGGAAGCCTGCCAAAATGGGTTTGAATCCTGAATGAAAGACGATATCACCTGGATAGGGTGAATCTCCCCTGCATCGACAGTTTTCTTGTACAACTTACCCAGTTACCTGCTCTCACTCAATGAGAGGTAGTCTGCTGGTCTATACAACCTGGTAATCCACAGTCCTTTAACATGAACGTCTTTCCTTGTCTTTGCAGATACCAAACAGAAGGCAAACAAAGAGAAAATCAAGACAATGAACAAAGTAAGTAACCTCGATCTTTTCATATCTCTATGTAAATTATATATGTGATGTAAAAGCATTATACAAGTATAATTAATCGGAATCTTCACTCCATATTATATTCTAAGTCATCTCCTGTTCTGATCTGTTATTAGTTGTCCATCGACTATGCAACTGGGCCAATTGTGTTGCCCCCTGCCTGCAAACGCTGTAACTTGTCTGGCCACGCTCAGTCACTCTGCCACTACATATTATCTATACACACATATACATTATCTATATATACACATATATATTATCTATATACAAATATATATATATGTTCTATAATGAATTATGGGAGTATAAACAAAGGACAGACAACTTCACAGTTGAACCCTCACTGATCTATATGCTTGCGACGTGGGTGATGGTTCCTACTTCTGCCGCTGGCGCCACCTGTGCGCCCAACTCCAGTGTATACCCCCACCTATATATATATATATATATATATATATATATGTGTGTGAAGGCCGGCCTCAGTACATAGAATGAAGGAACACAAGAAGAGGGTTGAGATAATGTATTCTCCCGGCGTAGGGAATATTAAGCCTTAGCCTAATAAAAAATTATTCTTGGGCGCGAATGACTGGGTTTAGCATTCGTAGTTAGAATCGGTGGCAGCAGTGCCCCTGGTCACATGGGGTGAAGATGTTTCGCACCAAAAGCATATATCAATAGTAATATAATAACAACAATGATAATCTCCCATTTGTACCTTTATACTCGCATAATGCTAGATGTGGTTTTTTTAATTTTTCATATATATCTTTTTAATATAAACTTCTCTTCAGCCAAACTCTGTCTCCTTGTTATCTTTGTTGTGCATGACGACTATATACATATATATTCATATGCATGTACAGGTACTGACGCCAGTCTTGGGTTAATTGATCTTACCTACCTGTGTATACTCTGTATGATCTTGGTGAATCAAAGAGTTACAAGGTTTCACTATTTACTTGTCCAAATGATAATTCTGGCAATAGAAGATTTCCACAACCAAGCTACTCTTATGCGCAGTGCGATGCGATGTGCACCATTCTTTGTGAGAAATGTCTTATAGAGGATTTCCACCACAACCCTGCCCTCTGGTAGCAGTGGGAGGAACTGACACTGTGCATAGCGGCCAACTAACTATGCAACATGTTCTGTGTAAAAGGTCTAATAAAGGATTTCCACCACAGATCTGCCCTCTGATAGATAGGAACTAATGTGTGTAGCAGCCAATTCTTATAAATGTGCAGCATCGTATAAGAAAACGGTCTTATAGAGGATTTCCATTCCCAATCTGCCTTCTGATGGCAGTCGTAAAGATTAATATTGTGCATTGCAGCCGACTGTGCAGGTTATTTTGTGGAAAAGGTCTTCTAGAGGACTTTCCACTACCACCCGACCCACTAATGTCAGTGGAAGAAATAATGTAGGCAGCAGCTCAGCGTGCACGCTCTGCAGAAAAAGGTATATTATTAAGCTGACTGTTATGGATTTAAGAAGTTAATTGTTTGTTAGTGTTAGGGGCTGGGTTATTTGTGCTGGCCATTTGCAGTGTTCCAGGGAGGGTAACATTTTATGGAGGTTGGGTTAAAAGTAGTGTTTGTGTGGACGTGGTTGAGGGTGGGTGATGAGGAGTGGTTGGCATCTATATGGTGATGTGATCACTAATTATTCATACCCAATATTAGCTGTATTCAAATGGGTCTTCAAACCAAATGTGATAGCCCAATGAGTTGAACACCCACTTTTTGTATGACAGTTTGTGAGATTTAATCCCAGGTCAAGTCAAATTAATGACTTTTAAAAATATATTCTTGTCGCTGCCTTATTTGGCACTCGGCATTACTAGGGTAAGGCAAGGAGCAGTGGAATACGTAAGATGGTTAAAAGTTACCCCGCTTAATCAACGAATGTAATAAAGAAGAAAAGAAAGTACCGATATCTTGACATAGCAGGTGTCCTGTTTTCGGAGCGACAGTTATCTGCCACAAAAACAGTTTTTACAGTGGACGATTGTTCAGACATGGCAGGCATTCAGCGAAGACAAGAACGGCTGTACAGTCATTACGCATTCTGTATAAGCATTGTGATCCAGCTTGAGGCATAGCTAGCGCAGTTGATTTGGTTGTCGCAGGATTTCACAGGACAACACCTGTACTTAAACACCTGTCACCATTCCATCAGCCATTGATTGTTCCATGAAGGAATCACATAGGAATGTGATATCAGCAGCACTCTTCCACGTGAGTGACGTGACCACCTAAAGTTACTTACGATAATACGATGGTTTTGAGTTTCTGCCATTTTGTGAGATACATATATTAGATTAGTCAATACAATCTACTTTACTTTAGTTTGACGGAGCATTTATTTTAAATGGGTAACTTTGGAGATATTTGAAGTGAAAATATGCTAAGTTAATTTTGGGAAGCGCGTCAAAACTCTGACACCATAGGCTTCAGTAGTAACAGGTTCTTGTAAAGTGACTTAATGTTGCCTTCTGGGCAGCACCAAATACTGACTCTCCATGCCCTACTTACAACCAGGTCCAAAAGTCTCTCCCCGTTACCTACTTACAACCAGGTCCAAAAACCTCTCTCCATGCCCTACTTACAACCAGGTCCAAAAGACTCTCCCCGTTACCTACTTACAACCAGGTCCAAATGTCTCTCCCCGTTACCTACTTACAACCAGGTCCAAATGTCTCTCCCCGTTACCTACTTACAACCAGGTCCAAATGTCTCTCCCCGTTACCTACTTACAACCAGGTCCAAAAGTCTCTCCCCGTTACCTACTTACAACCAGGTCCAAAAGTCTCTCCCCGTTACCTACTTACAACCAGGTCCAAAAGTCTCTCCCCGTTACCTACTTACAACCAGGTCCAAAAGTCTCTCCCCGTTACCTACTTACAACCAGGTCCAAAAGCCTCTCTCCATGCACTACTCACAACCAGGTCCAAAAGCCTCTCACCATGCACTACTCACAACCAGGTCCAAAAGCCCTCTCCATGACCTTCTTACAACCAGGTCCAAAATCCCTCTCTCCCTACCCTACTTACAACCAGGTCCAAAAGCCTCTCTCCCTACCCTACTTACAACCAGGTCCAAAAGCCTCTCTCCATGCCCTACTTACAACCAGGTCCAAAATCCCCACTCCATACCCTACTTACAACCAGGTCCAAAAGCACCTCTCCATGACCTTCTCACAACCACGTCCAAAATCCCTCTCTCCCTACCCTACTTACAACCAGGTCCAAAAGCCTCTCTCCATGCCCTACTTACAACCAGGTCCAAAAGCCTCTCTCCCTACCCTACTTACAACAAGGTCCAAAAGCCTCTCTCCCTACCCTACTTACAACCAGGTCCAACAGCCCCTCTCCATACCCTACTTACAACCAGTTCCAAAAGCCCCTCTCCATACCCTACTTACAACCAGTTCCAAAAGCCCCACTCCATACCCTACTTACATCATCATCATCATCATCATCATGCTGTCGGTCACGATGCGACAAAGACTGCTTTCATTACTTGACTGCTGCTCTCCATTTAGCTCTCTGCCGTGAGAGTGATGTGTTGTGCAGTTGTACATTTCATGAAAGCTGCCTGCAAAAGTGTTGAAGTGCTGCTGGCTTTTGCAAGTTACCAGCGGCACTCTCTCGGGGAGCAAATAGAGGTTTCACACCGGCAAGAACATGTCCAGACAGGCACAAACTATTTGTCCCTGTAGTGGCTGGTAGGGAGATGTTGGGAGTTCCATACATCAACCACCCTTGTTGCTGCCACAGTGACATCGTTTTCTGTTCAGGGTTTGCTCCCTTAGCCTTCGGTTCTGTCAAGAACCTGTACCACAAGGTAGTGGTTTACAACTCTGCAGGGCAGGGGTGTCAAACTCCCTGAGGTATTGCAATACCTGCATACCCATGCACCTACCATGTACTTACAACCATGTCCAAAAGCCCTGTCCATGCACTACTTACAACCAGGTCCATATCCTCTCTCCATGCACTACTCACAACTGGTTCCTTCAATCGCTTTTTATTTACTCAGACTTGGACCCTGTTCACACTCGCTACCCCCCTCCCCCCACCCACACACACACTCTACCCCCCCCCCTATACACACAGTCTACACATCCCCCTCTACATACCCCCATCCCCCAGCCCCCTTCCCCCTTCCTCTCCCCTGTGTTCATTGTTCACCTGACTACATCACCCATTGTCAGTATTGATCTGATATTTCCCAACATATGTCAGGTTTACTAACCCCACCAACACACATTATCGCCCAGTGAGTCTCGGCCTTACAATCAGCTCATAATATATACCAGACGAGATGGCTGAATGAGTTGAACGTCCGCCTCCCGTTTTGTTAGACCGTGGGATTCAAACCCTGGTCGAGTCAAACCAATGACGTAACAATGTATCTCTGTCACTTCCTAGCCAGGCACTCGGTATTATTAGGATAGGGCAAGGAGTGTTTGGCTCAGTGGCAGGATAATGTGACTGAGTGGGACATGTTGGCCGGACATAGAACTCCAGCAAACAGCAAACCACGAGGCGGAGTTCTACACTGAGCGATGTAGTTAGATAAAACAGCCATCGTCCAGCTGATCACCTCAGATGCTGCTAGGACAAGAGCCCCCAACCAATCATCAATGCCCCCTACAGGCAGAAAGACCGGACCACGTTTTTTTGGTACATTAGTTGTTTAAGCAGGGGAAATATCAATCACAGACGATTGGTCTTCCTCATTCCCCCGCTCCTTGACCTATCCTAATAATGCCGAGCGCCTGACTAGGAAGCGACTGTATACATTTTTAAGTCATGGTTTTACTCGACCAGGATTCGAACCCACGATCCCATATAAATGTTTTGCTGTGACTAGCAGCTGGGATATTACAGTCATTGGTGACCCAGGATAATATACAGTTCTGTACTCAAATAAGTTTTGTGAGCAGTATTTTTTAGAATCTAATCCTGGTGTTGAAAAAAAATATATATTATTTTAATTTTGTTTAAACCAAAGCGAGTCTAGGATGCATGGTCCTTGTATGGAACGCGGAGTTGTGCGTGTCGTTGTCACGTGGGTGTTGAGAAACGTCACGGCGGGAGACGCCGGTATTGGACAGGCCCCGCCCACTCATGCTGTACCCCCCCCCCCCCACCTGCTACACGTGTCCCTGCCTCGCCATAATCCACCCACACCCATCACATACACACCCACCACCACCACCACCTCGTCTGTCTACAAGGACGGGCATCGAAGGCAGTGCAGAATTCTCACGAACCTCCACACCCACACCTCCCACTCCTCACTCCCACCCACTCACCCACCCCTACATCCATCACATGCACTCTCCACGGACACCCACAAACCCACACACCCACACACCCACACCTCCCACTCCTCACTCCCACCCACTCACCCACCCCCACATCAATCACATGCACTCTCCACGGACACCCACAAACCCACACACCCACACACCCACACACCCACACCTCCCACTCCTCACTCCCGCCCACTCACCCACACCCACACCCATCACATGCAATCTCCACCTACACCCACACACCCACCCCACATCTATCACATGCACTCCCCACCGACACCCACAAACCCCCACACCCACACCCATCACATGCAATCTCCACCTACACCCACCCACTCACCCACCTTCACATCCATCACATGCACTATCCACTGACACCCAGAAACGCACACACCCACACACCCACCCACACACACATACACCCACACACGCACACGCCCATCACATACACTCTCCACCCACCCACCCACACACCCACACACCCACACACCCACACACACACACACACCCATCACATGCACTCGCCACCCACCCACACACCCACACACTCACACACTCACACACCCACACACCCACATGTCGTCTGTCTAGGTGACGGGCACAGAAGGTAGACGGCAGTGAACAAGAATTCTCACTCTCCCACACCCATACACCCACCTCCCACTCCTCACGCCCACCCACACACCCACCTCTCACTCCTCACTCCCACTCCTCACTCCCACCCACACACGCACCTCCCACTCCTCACTCCCACTCCTCACTCCCACCCACACACCCACCTCCCACTCCTCACTCCCACTCCTCACTCCCACCCACACACCCACCTCCCACTGCTCCACACCCACTCCCTCACTCCCCCACCCACACACCCACCTCCCCTCCCACACCCACCACCCCACACCCACCCCACTCCCACCTCCCACTCCTCACTCCCACAACACCCACCTCCACTCCTCACTCCACCCACACACCACCCCACCCCCCCACCCACACACAACCCCCACCCCACCCCAACTCCTCACTCCCACCCACACACCCACCTCCCACTCCTCACTCCCACCCACACACCCACCTCCCACTCCTCACTCCCACCCACACACCCACCTCCCACTCCTCACTCCCACCCCACTCCCAACCCACACACCCACACCTCCCACTCCTCACTCCACCCCACACACACCCCCACCCCACCCACCCACAAACCCACCCCCAACCCACTCCTCACTCCCACCCACACACCCACCTACCACTCCACACTCCCACACACCCACCCCACCCCACACACCCACACTCCACCCCCACCTCCTCACTCCGACCCACACACCCACCTCCCACTCCTCACCAATCCCCCAACCACACACCCATCCCTCACTACCCCACTGCCCACCCACACACACACCTCCCACTCCTCACTCCCAACCACACACCCACCTCCCACTCCACACTCCCAACCAACACCCCACCTCCCACTCCACACCACCCCCCCACCCCCCACCCACCCCAACCACACACCCCACACCCACAAACCTCACTCCCAACCACACACCCACCTCTCACTCCTCACGCCCAACACACACCCCACCTCCACACCTCACGCCCCAACCACACACCCACCTCTCACTCCTCACGCCCAACCACCACACCCACCCTCCCACTCCTCACTACCCCACCACACCCAACCACACACCCACCACTCCTCACTCCCAACCACACACCCACCTCCCACTCCTCACGCCCAACCACACACCCACCTCTCACTCCTCACGCCCAACCACACACCCACCTCCCACTCCTCACTCCCAACCACACACCCACCTCTCACTCCTCACGCCCAACCACACACCCACCTCCCACTCCTCACGCCCAACCACACACCCACCTCCCACTCCTCACTCCCACCCACACACCCACCTCCCACTCCATCTCACCCACCTCCCATCCCACAACCTCCCACTCCTCACACCCACATTCACCACCACACACCCACCTCCACATCCTCACGCCCCCAACACCCACACCCACCTCCACTCCTCACTCCCAACCACACACACCACCTCCCACTCCTCACATCCCCACCCACACACCCACCTCCCACTCCTCACGCCCACCCACACACCCACCTCTCACTCCTCACCCACCCACCCCACTCCCACCCACACACACCACCTCCCACTCTCACTCCCACCCACACACCCACCTCCCACTCCTCACTCCCACCCACACACCCACCTCCCACTCCTCACTCCCACCCACACACCCACCTCCCACTCCTCACTCCCACCCACACACCACCTCCCACTCCTCACTCCCACCCACACACCCACCTCCCACTCCTCATGCCCCACCCACACACCCACCTCCCACTCCTACCTGCCACCCACACACCCACCTCCCACTCCCTCACCCCACTCCTAACTCCTACCCAACACCCACCTCCCAGTCCTCACGCCCACCCACACCCACATCCCAGTTCTCACCCACCACCCCACTCCACACACCCACCTCCCACTCCTCACACCCACCCACACACCCACCTCCCACTCCTCACTCCCACTCCTCACTCCCACCCACACACCCACCTCCCACTCCTCACGCCCACCCACACACCCACCTCCTGTAAGGTATCAGTACAGTGCGTATGCCCGTGTGCGCGTGACGTCACAGGACCCTTCTTGGGTGGCCGCGTGCCCGAAATAAATCACTCGCATACTAGTCGTCGTGTTGTCAACTTGCATCCACTATCACATGGTGTCAGATGTACAACTCTGAACCCAAGGCGCAGCACAAATCACCAACTAGCCATGGCATTGACAGGCCTGAAACCGCCACTCCTCACGCCCACCCACACACCCACCTCCCACTCCTCACTCCCACTCCTCACTCCCACCCACACCCACCTCCCACTCCTCACGCCCACCCACACACACACCTCCCACTCCTCACGCCCACCCACACACCCACCTCCCACTCACACACCACCTCCCACTCCTCACTCCCACCCACACACCCACCTCCCACTCCTCACGCCCACCCACACACCCACCTCCCACTCCTCACTCCCACTCCTCACTCCCACCCACACACCCACCTCCCACTCCTCACGCCCACCCACAGACCCACGTCCGACTCCTCACTCCCACCCACACACCACCTCCCACCATCACTCCCACCCACACACCACCTACACTCCTCACTCACAACACACCACACACCACCCACTCCACACTCACACCCACAACTCCCATCCCCTCACACTCCCCCACCTCCCCCCCTCCACACCCACCTCCCACTCCTCACTCCCACCCACACACCCACCTCCCACTCCTTCACTCCCCAACCACACACCCACCACCCACTCCTCACTCCCAACCACACCACCCCCACCCTCACCACCACATCACACCCTCCTCCCACGCCCAACCACACACCCACCTCCCACACCTCACTCCCAACCACACACCACCTCCACCACTCCTACACTCCCACCCACACACACACCTCCCACTCCCACACTCCCACCCACACACCCACCTCCCACTCCTCACTCCCACACACCCACCTCCCACTCCTCACCCCAACCACACACCCACTCCCACCCCTCACTCCCACACAACCCACCTCCACTCCTCACCCCAACCACACACCCACCTCCCACTCCACACCCCACACACCCACCTCCCACTCCTCACTCCCACCCACACACCCACCTCCCACTCCTCACCACTCCCTCCCACCCACCCACACACCATCTGTCCCCAAGGACGGGCATCGAACGTGGAAAGCAATGAAGAATCCTTACTATCATCCACCCCCCCACACACCCACATTACCCAAATCCACACCTCACTCCCGACTCCTAGACTTGGAAACTATATGTGGAGAATTGTACTCCCCTCTCTTCCCACACACCTCACCAGACACAAGTAGTCATTGCCCCGTCCTGATATGATCTCAGCTAGGATCTAAAACCCTAAAAGAAAACCCTCTCGTACCACACACACCCCTAACAACCACATATCTATATTTCTACGCACAGCTACACAAATCCATCCACCCCACCCCTACACACAGCAATAAACACCCCCACATTCACACACCTACAAATACCACCAACCACCCCCACCCCCACCCCCACCCCCACAATGTACCCCACTACCTACCACCCCCATGCCACATCTACCCCACAACCTACCAGCCAAGCCCACACACCACCAATCTGCCATCCCGACCCCGCGCCTACACCACGCCAAAGATCTACCCCACACAAAATGACAGGCGCACACACAAACCCCCACACCACCCCCACAATGTACCCCACACAAAATCACCCCACTAACTACCACCCTCATCGACACACACCCACAATCTACCACCCACACCCCACACTCCGACAACCTACCAACCCCTCCCAACACCAGCATCACAACAATTCCACCTACCCCACCACACCTACCCTACAACCTACCACACACCACACACCACACACCTACCTCCCCACCCTCACCCCACCACACCTACCCTACAACCTACCACACACCACACCCCACACACATACCTCCCCACCCCACCACACCACACCTGCCGTACAACCTACCACACACCACACCCCACACACATACCTC
>CM059187.1:152586076-152601103 GCA_030323885.1 Branchipolynoe longqiensis | reverse complement strand
AACTAAAAACCAGCCATGTGTGTTTGGCGCTTACATTGCAATGATGGTTAGATGTTAGTTCATAACTTAACCATCTTACATCCCATAATCACCAGAGCCTGCTGGATACATGGTGGTGGCAGCATGCTAACGCACCATCAGCAGTCTGCACACACAGACACACACATACACATAAGCAGGATCAATGCTTGCTGACCTACAAACTGAAACTCTCAGCACCGCAGTTCCAGACTAATCAGGTAGGGACCCAGACCCACTTCTTCAGCAACGCGCTGTTCCACCTCTTGTTCACCCCCCACCACCACCACCACCACCACCACCACCACCACCACCACCACCACCACCACCACCCCATTTCTCTGGTTGGCTCCCCCACATACCTGCACACATGCCACAGTACTGCCGTGGGTCGACGAATACTATTAGGAAGTTTACCCGTTCGAGAGTCAATCAAGTTCACCCAGTTTAGAGTTGGCTCTATCTGACCCCACCCTTTTCGTGAGTCAATCAAGTCCACCCAGTTTAGATTTGACTTGTCATTGTTACTGTTAGATTTGCTATTTAATTGCTTTCTGCAGTTACATGGAGATTCATAATTATCAGCTTGCCAATTTCAGCTAAATTAAAAGGAATTACTTTATTGTGACAGTTATATTGAAATTCATTTACTGCTTGTCGCAGTCGCACTCCTAAATGCCAGTCATGGTTGAAGCTCAATTCAACACTGACTGCTTCCTTGTGACAACTGTAATGAGATTTGTCACAATTAGATTCATGACTCGACTTGTGCGGGGTTTGTTCAGCTCATGTTCTTGTTTTGTTACGAAATGTGAATATCCAAAGCATGCCCTTGGGTTTTAAGTTTTAAAACCACTGACGCTGAGAGTACTGTGGTCAATGGGTACCCTCATCACCACTAGCAGGTCTACGGAGGTCACAGTTATCCCCTGATCACCACTACCGGGTCAACGGAGGTCACAGTTAACCCCTGATTACCACCTACAGGTCAACAGAGGTCACAGTTATCTCCTGATCACAACTAGCAGGTCTACGGAGGTCACAGTTAACCCCTAATCACCACCAGCGGGTCAACGGCGGTCACAGTTACCTCCCCCCCCCCATATCATCACCAACTGGGCAACAGAGGTCACAGTTCACCCTCTGATCCTCACCTGCAGGTCAAAGGAGGTCACACTTAACCCGCTGATCACCAGCAGGTCAATGGAGGTTACAGTTAACCTGCTGATCACCACGAGCAGGTCAACAGAGATCACAGTTATCCCCTGATCACCACTAGCAGGTCAACAGAGGTCACAGTTAACCCCTGATCACCACCAGCAGGTCAACGGAGGTCACAGTTATCCCCTGATCACCGCCTAGCAGGTCAACAGAGGTCAGACTTAACCCCTGATCACCACCCACAGGTCAAGGGAGGTCACAGTTAACCTGCTGATAACCACTACCAGGTCGACGGCGGTCCCAGTTAACTGCCACTAATTCAATACACGCCTGACACCACAAATTGTAAATTAACCACTGAAACTGACTAATAAAGTACCCCATTTTGTGGGAGTTTATGGGCACGGAGTCCCAAGATTTACTGTCTGCGTGTGTATGTGCGTGTGCGTGCGAGAGAGAATTACTGAGAGATGGAGGAGAGGAGGAGAGGGGAGGAGGAAGAGAGGAGCAAGGGGAGAGAGGAGGGGGGGGAGGGGGAGGAGTGGGGGGCAGGGGAGGGCAGGGGGGAGGGGAGGGGGAGGGGGGGAGTGAGGGGGGGGGGGGGGAGGGGGAATGAAAGGGAAGGGGAAGTCAGGAAAGGGAAAGGGAGTGAAGAACAGGGGGGAGAGAGCCAGCAGAAGGGAGAAGGGTAGAGGTGACGGGGACATGGGAGAGGGGAGAGAAGAGATGGTAGAGGAGATGGGGACATGGGAGAGGGGAGAGAAGAGATGGTAGAGGAGATGGGGACATGGGAGAGGGGAGAGAAGAGAGGTTGGAGAGGGACGAAGAACGGAGAGAGGGGCGAGATGAAAGGGGAGGGGGAAAGAAAGGAGAGTGGTGAGGGGAGATGGGAGAGGGGCGAGGACGTGTCAACAAAAGAGAGAATGTGATTATAAGGTGGTAAAGCCTTCACATACAGGCTTCAAAGTAAAGACTATGCATCCGCCAAGTGCGGTATACACTTGACATGAATCACCCCGGGGGAGCAGACAACCAACCGGCACGACGACAGGAGAAGTGACACAAGTCCCACCGGGCACCCTCCTCCCCCCCTTCTCCACCCCCACCCACACACCCATCACCCTCCCCTCAGGACACAAAGTCACACTCGTCACAGTGCTACCTGGATAAGCATTCACTGTCAACAAGCGTGAGGGAGTGAGCATCGGCAGGCACACTATAGGAATTAGCCTAAGTGCATAAGGAGCCTCTCTCTCATTGGCTGCCAGCACATACGCGCGTCTGTTGCGTCGAGACCGGTGGCGCCACCTGTTAGTACCACCCAGCTGTCGCAGTAACTGGTTGATTATCCCCATCGTCCCTAGCCGTTATCTCACTATTAACATCCTAGTATATCTGGGGGGAAATACACTACTACTACTTCTTCTTCTCTAAATTTCGTATACGTCTATATTTCTTCTTTTACATCTGCATTTTTGTTTGTCTTCATTTTTTTTTCATCTTCATTTTTTTGCGTCTACGTTTCTTCGTCATTTCTTCTTCTTCGTCTTCATTTTCTATCTACAGAACTTGGGAAACCCCATATTGAGAACATAAGAAAATGTTTATTTTAATGGATACCGATAAATTTTCGCCTTCTTTTCGTACCCCAGGAAAATAGTGTCAGACTAGGCCATGGCAAACATAAAATGTTAAGTCATTGGTATGAGTCAACCATGGTTTGAAACCTATGACCTGCCACATTGGAAGTGGGTGCTCGACTCATTTGACTACCCCATCTGTTAGCGCTAGAAAAAGAATCGATACCCCATTTATTTCCAAGCCTTAAAGTAAGTATCATAAACATCTCTCCAAACAATACTTCTGTATTACTTAGAAACACAGCGCCCTCATGGTGACTTTATAGTGCTGCCCCACTGGGAAACCAGGCTGCCAGCACCATGACCTGATATCCCACTCAGTCACATTATCCTGACACTGAGCCAACCAGTCCTTCCCCTATCCTAATAATTCCGAGCACCAGTCTAGGAAGCGACAAGTATCAATTTTTAAGTCGTTGGTTTGACTCAACCAGGTTTCAAACCATCGGTTCGGATCTCCCAATCCCCCCAAAACAGGAGACGGACGCTCTACTCATTCGGCCACCCCATCAGCTGACTGTAGAGTTGGTCCAAAACAACTCGTATCCATTGCAGAATCATGTATATATTACATATTCCTTATACAGAATTCATTCACATTCGCAAGGACCAAGATCTTTGGATCAAACTGCGGGAATTGGTGTGGCGAATGGTTGCTAGGTCGAACGCCTTCCCGCCTGGGGCGCGACAAATCCATTACCTGTTTAATTCCGGCCTAAGCTGCCAGGGGAACAGTTCCGGCTGCGTTTGCGGTTCCGTTATAGGTTGCCGGAAGGTGGAGTCCTGTTCTCTGCAGGCACTACTGCACTTCCTGCATAAGTCATAGGTGGCGCTGGGGTAGGGCGATGTCGGTTGTGGTGGTGGTGGTGGTGGTGGTGGTGGTGGTGGTGGTGGTATGGGTGGTGGTGATGCTGGTGGTGGGTGGTAGTGGTGTTGGTGGTGTTGGTGGTGTTGGTGGTGTTGGTGGTGTTGGTGGGTGGTGTTAGTAGGAGTTAGTATGACTATGAGGCAATATTTGTATTTATTCCTCTAGACTTTGAAATTAGAAACCCAAATCCAAAAACAGTTGGGCTATATATAGTATTTTTCTGGAGATAATAATTTATTAAGATAAAATTTTGAATTAAAGGTGGAACTTTGACCAAATCTAATAAAAAGTGGAAGGATGTGAGGGGAGTTCTGGAAACCAATTTCCATTGAACATATATCAAGGAATTTAAATTGTCAATTGCTAAATCAATTAGTAAAGCAGATTTTTAATAAGACAATGTCAAAAAGTGCAATTCAAACAAAAAAAATCATTCTGATTTAGCCAAATAGCCATTTTCAAAGCATGATATTTTCACGGAAATACAGAAAGACTGAATAAATGCTAAATAGTTCACCTATTCATAACAGTGTAGCACCCTATTTTCTTTCAGAGCTCTATATTCAGAGAATCAAAAGATATTTGCATCCTAAAATGTCAAAAAGTGTAATTGTTTGCATGTAAACAGCATAGGTAAGTGAATTGTTTTCAACATTTCAATCGTTGAAAGCTCATTGCAGCAAAACAATCTTTTGTATCTTCCTCATATTTGGCACAGTATTACAATAACCATTAACTGAGACTAATAGATATCATTGATATCAATATTATATCCAAAAGTATGGAAAATATTGAACTTTGATTGAACATATAAAGACAAATTGTCAGAAAACCAACTATATCAATTTAATGAATCTTTAAATGTTCATTGTAGCTTAATCAATTGGTTAAACTTCCTACAAATTGACAGTGTCCATCATCTCGAGGTCGTACACATTATTCTATTAATATTCTGTCTAGAAATACAAAAAGTGCATTTTGATTCCACTTACCAAAGAAAAGTATACAAAATAAAAAATAAAGATTTGTTCATCAAGCTTTGAACACTCACTGTGGCTCATCCAATAGGTGGATCTTCTTCAAACTTTGCAGACATAGCATATGGATCTAATTGGATATTAGCTATGAGAATAATTTAGCTAATAATATCAAAAGCTGCATTTTGATGGCAAATACAAATTAAAACTGTCTGAAACCAAAAATATTGATTTAAATAAATCTTTAAATAGTCACTGTGGCTAGAGCAATGGTTGGGTCTTCCCCAAATTTGGCCCAGTATTAGATTATATATTGGTATTATTGGAAAGGGAATCAAATTGCCTATCTATACATACCAATTCTTATTAGGTTTAACATATTTTTTAATTCAGTAGATGGGCATTAAACTTTCAAAATTATTTAAATTGCAGAATTTGACCCGATTGAGCTTTTTGACATGGGGCAACCCATATATGGTTAGATTGCTGAGGTCATTGCGCTTCTTGTGGTACCATCCATGACTTTCTATGAGGTAGTGCGAAGCGTGAGCCGATTAAAGATACCCTGTTTTACAGTTGTTTTCATTTACATCAGTAATGAAGGAATATTCACTAAATACACTCATCATACAAATGGAGTTCACTTAAATACAAACTTACTATATATTCTATCCAACAACACCATCGGATAAAACATATGTTGATGTTCTAGGCTATGTAATTTCATCTAACTCATACATACAGAAATAGTTACAAGCATGTGAATATTGAAGAAAAAAAGCACCATTCCTGGACTTTTAATGGTCGCTGCCGGTACCTAGTGTTAGTGGGTGGTGAAGGTGGTGGTGGGTGGTGATTTGTTTGTTTGTTTGTTGTGGTTTTACATCCTAGTAACATCTAAGGCCATATCAGGACGGGTACCAACTTGTGACAGTGTGCACTCCTGATGACTTCATAGTGCTGCCCCACTGGAAGACCAGGCCGCCAGCACCATGACCTAATATCCCACTCAGTCATATTATCCTGACACTGAGCCAACCAGTCCTTGTCCTATCCTAATAATGCCGAGCGCCAGGCTAGGAAGCGACAAGTATCAAATTTTAAGTCATCGGTTTGACTCGACCCTGGTTCGAACCCACGACTCCACGATTTACCAACACGGGAGACGGACGCTCTAACTCATTCGGCCATCCCGTCTGGTCAGGTGGGTGGTGAATGTGGTGGTCATGGTGGTGGTGGTGGTGGTGGTGGTGGTGGTGGTGGTGGTGGTGGTGGTGTGGTGGTGGTGGTGGTGGTGGTGAGTGGTGAGTGGTTGTCGTTGGTGGTGGTGGGTGGTTGTCGTTGTTGTTGTTGGTGTCAGTAATCTCATCTGGAACCACCTCCCACATTCACCCCCACCCACACCCACATTCTTCCCTCCTCACCCAGTCAACTGCCCACTGCAACCCCCACCCACACCCACGCCCAAACAGACCCCCCCCCCACCCACAATCCCACCTACATCCACCCATTTCTACACTTCATATATTACCACCACCACAATACCACACCTTTACCACTGCGGAGCTGCGCCCGCCCCGCCCGCGCCCCGCCCCCCCCCGCCCCGCCCCGCCCCGCGCCCCCGCCCCCGCCCCGCCCCGCCCCCAGCAATCCTCATGCAATACCAAATCCCTGACCAACACTGCAGCTCAATGGCGTAGGAAATGGACACATTTAGGTCGTCTCCTGCCCGTAAATGTCGACCGGGCTTTGTACCGCAACTGGAAATAGTTAACCATTTGTCGAATGAGTGTCTTCAGAATGAAAAAAATAAGTCTCACCTTCCTCCCGACAAATTTGCAATCTTTTCTCGAATCGGAAAAATAAACCTTTATCCGAACCAAATTGCAAACCTATCTCAAATAGATGTCTTCAGAATAAACAAAACAAAATTCAGCCCAATCAAATGAGAATGAAAAACCTTCCTTCCTATCAAATTGCGAACCTTTCTCAAAGCAATGTCCTCAGAATGAAAAGCATTTCTCCCAACCAGAATATTGTTGCCATGCCATGGTACACGAATAACATCATGCATATTAACCCCCCCCCCCCACCCCCACACATATCCCTTTTAAAGCACTGTGCCAACACTCCACCATAAATAATTTTCTACAAAATTGTGATGATTAGGATAAGTACAGTGAAACACCGTCAAAACACACACTGATTTAACACGTATTCTTATATAACGCGATGATTCACTGGACCCAGAGTTCCTTAAATCAAAGGTAATTCAATAAACTGAACCCCAATTTAGCGCGACCGCGCTGTTTTCACTATGACATTTTTTATACCACAACAATTGCGTTATAGCAGGGTTTCACTGTACCTCTCACCATAGCACCAGACGGGATGGCCGAATGAGTTAGAGCGTCCGTCTCCCGTGCTGGTAGATCGAGGGTTCGAACCCTGGTTGAGTCAAACCAATGACTTAAAAATTGATACTTGTCACTTCCTAGCCAGGCGCTGGGCATTATTAGGACAGGGCAAGGACTGGTGTGCTCAGTGTCAGGATAGTGTGACTGAGTGCGACACCAGGTCATGGTGCCGGCGGCCTGGTTTCCCAGTGGGACAGCACTATAAAGTCAGCATGAGTGCGCACTGTCACAAGTCGGTACCCATCCTGATACGACCTTATATGTTGCTAGGATGTAAAACAACAACACAACAAAATCTCTCACCATCCCAGCTACCCCTAACCCCACCCCACCCCCACACACGCCCCCTGGTCGTTGTGGGTTGAGGAATGCGCCGAGCCGCCTCTTATATATTCTGATATCGTTTTCTCGACTGGGCCTCCCTATCTGCCCATCCCAGGCCTGGACCATCCAACAATGCCAACATTTGGCCGTCTGCTCTAACTAACAAAATGGATTCCACCCCCATTTTCTACCTAAATATAACCAGCAGGTTTTCAATGAAAGCCCGCCTACTTTTTTCTCTCCACTTTTCGACATTGTAAAAAAAAAAAAGTTTGCAGTCAATGGATGCCGCATGCTGACAGCTTCCCGAAAGCGGGGCACAAACGGGTAGTACGGCAAGTGAAATGAGTAAACAGGGAAAGCACTATCTATATACGGCCATACCATGGTGAGAGGATTGGTGTCGACTGCAGTCAGGTAATTCGCTCAACCTTGGGGCGTATACATGAGGAACTGCCTGCAGAGTGGGTGGGCAGGGAAAGTTTTATCAATTGCGTACACACACCTAGACATATGCATAAATCAATACTTTTGACGCATCATCGACAAACCAGACGGAATGGTCCAATCAGTAAGAACTCTGGCTGACTTCCGGTTCCGGAGGTTGGTGGTTTGAACCCTGACCGTGTCCAACCAATGACTTACAAAATTGATATGTGTCGCTACGTAGCCTGACACACGGCAGTTAATAGATTCGGCCAAGAACTGGATGATGTGACTGAGGGGGGATGTCAGGTCATGATGCCAGTGGCTCAGTCTCCCAGTGAGACAGCTTGGTGTTCTCTGTCATGAAGTGGTTAGAGTGTCTGACTTTTTTCTAGGTCGGACTCCTAATCTGAAGGTCAGTGGTTCAATTCCCTGAGCCCCCACCTCTGCCAATTTGGATTTCCACCGCTGTGTCAGTGTCATCAAAGGCCAGTTGCTCTCATACCACGTCTATGTGGTGTGGGAGGTTAAAAATCCCTTGGGTCGATAAAAGTGTAGGCTCGGGCTTTCTATCGACAAACTGTCTAATGGTGAAAACAAGCCTATTCCAGTTTATCCATGATAGGCAGTATAAATCTTCAACAAGATCTTCAGCAACAACTATAAAGTCACCAGGATTATTCGCTGTCACAAATTGGTGCTGCTCGAAAATAAAGCCCATGGGCTTCTGGTAGTTACCTGTTCTATTCAATTGCTTCAGCATTCCCTTCTCTATTGCGACAAATGTTTATAAGGTCATCAGTATCTAAGTCAGATACGTAGAAGCAAATTTAGATAATTGCTTTGGGTTTGAAAATGTTATGTTTTCATCGGACTCTGCAGCTTTAAGCTAAAGCAAACAATTATTTGTTTAAACAATTCAATAACGATTCAATAATGTTGGTCCGATTCCCTGATCGCGTTATCTCAATCGTCAGTACGACTATCTGACACAGGGGTGGGGGACGGCTTGGCATTCCTGGCCCTTACTGCAGATCTATACATAGATCAATGCATACAACCAGGTGGTGGGGGGCATGGGAGGGCAGTGACCACAGTTGGTGCTGAGGCAGTGGGGCTGCTTTCTATATGCGCAGAGTATGATGTGTGTGTGTGTGTGTGTGTGTGTGTGTGTGTGTGTGTGTGTGTGTGTGTGTGTGTGTGTGTGTGTGTGTGTGTGTGTGTGTGTTGTGTGTGTGGAGAGGAGAGGGGAGGGGGGGAGGGGAGGGGAGGGGAGGGGAAGGGAGACTAGGGGGAAATGGTTTATTTGTGTTGTTTTACGTCCTAGCAACATCTAAGGTCATATCAGGACGGGTACCGACTTGTCACAGTGCGCACTCGTGGGAGACCAGGCTGCCAGCACCATGACTTGATATCCCACTCAGTCACATTATCCTGACACTGAGCCAACCAATCCTTGCCCTATCCTAATAATGCCGAGCCCCTGGCTAGGAAGCGACAAGTATAAATTTTTAAGTCATTGGTTTGACTCGACCACGGTTCGAACCATGGCTAGGAAGCGACAAGTATGAATTTGTAAGTCATTGGTTTGACTCGACCAGGGTTCGAACCCACGATCCCATGGTCTACCAACAAGGGACACGGACGCTCTAACTCATTCAGCCATCCCGTCTGGTTGGGGGAAATGTAGGTGATGGGGAAGGGAGAGGGGAGGGGGAGGGGGAGGGGGGAAGGAGAGGAGTGGGGGATGGGAGAAGGGTGGCGCGGTCAAGTGCTTATATATGGACAGATGTCTCCATATACCATGTACGTGGCAGAATATATGAATATGATATTAGCCATTTGCACTGCATATTACAAGAGGCTGGACCTACACGATCTGGACACTGGGATGGCTGCCAACAAACAATTCTGCATTATGTGTATTCTCCAAGAACCCTATGGGACTCTACTGTTGTCTATTGTTTCCTGAAACATGCCAATTGAATTCCATCTTTATAATAGCTTCATATACACATATGGAGAGAAGAGAGTTGAGACAGGGTTGCTTGCGTGCTTAAATTAATTACATTCCGCAATTCAGTGGCTACAAGGTAAGTATTAAAAGTTACATGTTGGTTGTTATAAATCTGCCTTATTAGTAATTTATATTTCAAGTGAAAACATGCCAAATTAATTTGGGCATGCAAGTCAAAGTGCTGGCCATGATAGGCTCCAGGTTCTAGTAAATTGATTTATTATTCCAGGATTGCCAACATTGGAAAATTGAAAAACCGGAAGATTTTAAAGGAGGTTATATTGCAGGGTCTGGGGGTCCTCCCCCAGAACATTTTCTTTAGTAAATCTATTTAGTGCATTTTAGAAACAATAATCCGCAATGAAAAAATGTAAGATCGGCGTAAGGTGATGATGGGGACATAAAATAGTGTACACCTTACTGCGAAACCGTAAGGGTTGGCAACCCTGTTATAAACAATAAATGTTTAATAAATGCACCAAGATCTAAGTTCGATATCCGTGATCAAATCCAGCCAAGTATTTTGCTTGCGAAAACTTGACGCTTTCATCGGACTATGCAGCTTTGAGTGGCCTCAGCACACTGACAACACTGCCGACTGTGGCGCCCTCTATAGGCGGCCACGTGTAGCTCATCTTGCCCTGCCACCACTTGACCTCTGACCTCCAAGTGGACACTGGTGGGTGGAGGCCACTGCACTGCACAAACATACGTGAGTGCTCCCCAGTACAGTTTCTTTGCTGGAGTTTAACGTTCTGGCAACATCTAAGGTCACATCAGGACGGGTACCGACTTGTGACAGTGCGCATTCATCATGTTTTTATTCTTCATTTGGTTTTCACTGATCGCAGATCGCTTTTTTTCCCCCCGTTTCGGTCGCAAGAGAATTGCAGCAACACAAAAAAAATTGCGGCGACCAAGATGGTCGCAAGCCTAGTGTGACTGAGGTATTGGTGAAGGGAATACACATCTTATTTTCTAGTTGAACAGGACGGCCGAATGAGCAAAGCAGTCTCTTCCAATGTAGGAGATTGTGGATTGTATCCCTGGCCGAGTCGAAATAGAAATGTACCAAATTGATACTTGCCATTCCGAGCCTGGTGCTCAGCATTACTAGGATAGGGCAAGGTACACTGGAATGGGGATTATTTTTTGGTTGGTTTTAGGGTTTTACACCCTGGCAACATCTAATGTCATATCAGGATAGGTTCCAACTTGTGACAGTGCACACTCATGGCAACGTTATAGTGCTGCCCAACTGGGAGACTACACTGCGAGCACCATGACCTGATTTCCCACTCGATCCCATTATCCTGACACTGAGCTAACTGGTCAATTCCCTATACCAGTAATGCCAAGCACCAGGCTAGGTGGCAACATGTATCAATTTTGCAATACATTGTGTTTGACTCGGCCGTGATTCGAACTCCCGACCTTCCGCACGGAAAGCCTATGCTCTACCGATTCGGCCGCCGCATCTGATCATGGAATGTCTGCAATTGAAATTGCACCTGTTTAAAGCTGCATAGTCCGATAAAAGCATAAAATGGTATAAAACAAAACATTGATCTATACTTGAACCTACATATCGAACTTAGATACCGAGGCACTTATTAAGTATTTGTTGCTATATGTGAGGGAATACTAAGTCAATTTAATAGAACATGTTACTGCTGAAGTCTATGGGCACGCCAACATTAATTCTGCATGGTTACACTTCAAATATCTCCAAAGTTATCCATTTTAAATTGGAGTTACTCAAGTTTATGTAACTAACTATAAGGTGGATTGCAACGATCAATATATTTATCTCAAAATATGATAGAAACTCTAAACCATCGGACTATGCAATTTTAGTCAATGATTGCAAAAAGGGAAAAAACTAAATTTAAACTTTTAACAACTCTGGTGGCAGCTAACACGATTAAGTGGGCACAATAGAGCTTCCACCAACATAGGGTGGTGTGGCTGGTGGGCACACGTGACAAGTTGTCAGTTAGCAACGAAGTGACTGTCAAGTGTCAAGTGTCAAGTTAAACAGCTCTGACACAACAACTGCCTTGTGCCGAGTCGATCTGAGTCGATACCGGAAGCAGCTGTAGGGCTGGGGGGGGTGGTGAGGGCGGCTGTGTGTGGCTGGGGGGGGGGGGGGGGGGGGTGGGGTTGAGAGGAGTTTGTGGGGGGTGCCTGGGGGGTTGGGGGGGGGGGGTTAAGAGGGGGGTTTGAGAGGGGTTGAAAGGGATTTGGGGTTGTGAGAGGAGCGGGTGATTGTTGAGCACAAGTCGAAACCAGGAGCAGCTCACAATGTAGGTCAGAACTCACAATGTAGGTCACGCCATGTAAGTAGGCCACTCGGTTGTGCCTGCCTGCCACTCGCATTATCGTGATATTCAGGTTCACTGAGTAGCCTATCCCATGTGCATAAAACACACATCAGTCAACGGTATTGATCCTGTCAAGTGTCCAGACTAAACAATTTAGTTTTCTTTAAAAGAGATAGGAATATAATAGATAAGTCTACATGGAACATTTGTGTAGCAGCCACAATAAATCTGCTTCATCGGCTTAAGGGAATTAAAATTAATGCGATACTAGCACAGCATTGTAGTATAAAGAGAGGCATCCGAAAGACTATCTATTAATAGTATTAGCGCTTAGGTTATACACATCTTTCTTATAAATCTACAATTACATCCTAGACACACCCTAGGGATAGTATAAAAACTGTATATTAGCACTTAGGTAACACAAATCATTCTTATAAATCTACATTTACATCCCAGACACACCATAGGCATAGTATAAAAACTGTCTATTAGCACTTAGGTAACACAAATCTTTCTTATAATTCTACATTTATATCCTAGACACACCAGAGGCATAGTATAAAAACTGTCTATTAGCGCTTAGGTAATACACATATTTCTTATAAATCTACATTTACATCCTAGAGACATCATAGGCATAGTATAAAAACTGTCTATTAGCGCTTAGGTAACACAAATCTTTCTTATAATTCTACATTTATATCCTAGACACACCAGAGGCATAGTATAAAAACTGTCTATTAGCGCTTAGGTAATACAAATCTTTCTTATAAATCTACATTTACATCCTAGAGACATCATAGGCATAGTATAAAAACTGTATATTAGCGCTTAGGTAATACAAATCTTTCTTATAAATCTACATTTACATCCCAGACACACCATAGGCATAGTATGAAAACTGTCTATTAGCACTTCGGTAACACAAATCATTCTTATAAATCTATATTTACATCCTAGACACACCATAGGCATAGTATAAAGACTGTCTATTAGCGCTTAGGTAATACACATCTTTCTTATAAATCTACATTTACATTTTAGACACACCTAAAATACCGTCTTTTACTTTAGTATTAGCACTTAAATATACAAATCTTTGTTATCAATTTACATCCTAGTCACACCATAGTATAAAGACTATTAGTGTTTAGGTGATACAAATCTTTCTAAAAAATCTATATTTGTATCCTACTTCCTAGTCACACCATCGTATAAAAACTACCTATTTGCGCTTAGGTAATACAAATCTGTTATAAATCTATATTTACATCCTAGTTAAACCATAAGGACCATTGAACAGCTCTTGGGTAATATACAAATCTTTCTTATGGAACATCCAACAATTTTGGCGATATCTGGAATGTTTGTCACGTGAAGTGCCAAGATGTGGAAGGAACAACAACAATAATATTAACATCATTTAATAATAACAATAATTTGTTTAAACCTCAACAAAAATAGATTGATTCATGCGGTCTGCTAACCCTAACCGTAACCCCACCCCCTAAAATTTTCTCAGGGATCTGCACGAATCTCAGGGGTCGATTCCCCCTCCCCCAAAGTCTGGAAATCCGGATTAATCCAGAAAAGATACATTCCTGTATAAATCTATATTTACATTCTAGACATAATATAAAGACCGTCTAATAATACAAATATTTCTTACACCCTAGACACGCCCTGATGACTATCTTTATATGTTGCTTTTTTTGTGCGTTTTTGTGTGTGATGGCTTATTTACCCTGTTCATAATGAGTAAGTCATATCGCAGCTTGTTTTCATCGCTGAACAACATTAGTCTCAATTTGGTAGAAGTCTTGTCATCTTAGCTGTTAGTTAGTTAGTTTGTTTGTTGTTGTTTTACGTTCTAGCAACATCTGAGGTAATATCAGGACGGGTACCGACTTGTGACAGTGCACACTCATGGCGACTTTATAGTGCTGTCCAACTGGGAAACCAGGCCACTGGCACCATGACCTGGTATCCCACTCAGTCACATTATCCTGACACTGAACACGCCAGTCCTTGCCCTATCCTATTAATGCCGAGCGCCTGGCTAGGAAGCAACAAGTATCAATGTTTAAGTCATTGGTTTGACTCGACCAGGGTTCGAACCCACGACCCCACGATCTACCGGCACGGGAAACTGACGCTCTAACTCATTTGGCCATCCCGTCTGGTCATAGCTGTTAGTAGTTATGTTAGTTTTTTTGGTGCCACATTTGCAACATTTTGGCATATATACCTAACCCCTGCGCTAGTGTTAGTAGGGATACCCAGTTTGACATATATATTATCTATACATGTAACGTATATATTATCTACACATCTACACAATATATACAAACAATGACCAGCCATAAACAAGAAGCAAGAAAACCTAAATTATTACTAAAACTAAATTCAAAAGATTTGAATCAAATTGGAACTAGTGCTGAGCAGCGGTGAAAACAAGTGTTAACACACTTATCCGTTATGAGCAGGGTAAATGAATTCATCACAACAAAAATAAAAAATAAATTAAAAAATAAACGTCTATCCCAATACGCCTTGGTGTAAGTAGTATAGCGAGAATGACGTTGTGTCCGGGCTAAAAGCGTGTGGAGCCGCCTCATGAATAAATACAATGCAAATAGGCTATCGTAGACCTTGCCGCATGAGTAGGCATTGTTTGTTCGGACGTGTGCGTGCCTAGCAGGCAGTTTTTTATGTCTGGGTCATCCTGGGGGGTGGGGTTGTTTCATTATTTTGGCGGCGGTGTGAAAAATCAATTGTTCTTTGAAAAGGTTAGCCCGTTCGTTGTTCCTGATGTGCTCTCTATATAATGCAGAGGTGACGATGGTTAGGTT
>CM059187.1:152565291-152585578 GCA_030323885.1 Branchipolynoe longqiensis | reverse complement strand
CATGCTAACATGATGTGAAGATGCAAAGAGGATGTGGACACGCTAAAAGGATGTGAAAATGCTAAGCGGATGTGGACACGCTAAGAGGATGTGAACACGCTAAGAGGATTTGAACATGCTAAGAGGATGTGGACACACTAAGAGGATGTGAACATGCTAAGAGGATGTGAACACGCTAAGAGGATGTGAACACGCTAAGGGGATGTGAACACTCTAAGAGGATGTGAACACGCTAAGAGGATGTGAACATGCTAAGAGGATGTGAACACGCTAAGAGGATGTGAACACGCTAAGAGGATGTGAACATGCTAAGAGGATGTGAACACGCTAAGAGGATGTGAACACGCTAAGAGGATGTGAACATGCTAAGAGGATGTGAACATGCTAAGAGGATGTGAACACGCTAAGAGGATGTGAACATGCTAAGAGGATGTGAACACGCTAAGAGGATGTGAACACGCTAAGAGGATGTGAACAAGCTAAGAGGATGTGAACACACTAAGAGGATGTGAACACGCTAAGAGGATGTGAACACGCTAAGAGGATGTGAACACGCTAAGAGGATGCTGAGTGGTGAAGGATTCTGTGTGTGCCTCACGAAAACCGGGCGCTGCTGGCCTTTTGATCACAGGCACGGGAAGTTTGGGGGGGGTATATAACCAGACGGGATGGCCGAATGAGTTAGAGCGTCCGTCTCCTGTGTTGGTAGATCGTGACATCGTGGGTTCGAACCCTGGTCGTCTTAAACCAATGACTTAAAATTGATACTTATCCCTTCCTATCCAGGCGCTCGGCATTATTAGAATAGGGCAAGGAGCAGTGGAATGAGGAAGACCAATCGGCCGCGATTGAAATTTCCCCTGTTTAAACAACTAATGTATCCCCCCTCTCAAGAAAACCCCAAAACCGTGTAATAGACGATTTACAGCACCGACCTGCCCTCTGGTAGGTGTCACTGAACTAAGATTGTTGGTAGCGAGCAACTCACTGTGCAACACACTTTGTGGAAAAGGTCTTATAGAGGATTTCCACCACCAGCCCACCCTCTGATGGAATTGTAGAACATCTGACACCATGTGCAGAACGTGCTGACACCATGAGCTGTGCGTGAGAGTGGCAACTGGTTTATTCAGAGGGTCATGTGACCCAGCATGACTTCCTCATGACCGTGACCCGTGTGGGCCTGGTTCCGAGCGACTGGAGTGTCAAGCTCCGCGCAGGAGGTGAGCGGTGCATGCCGGGAACCCCCCTTCCCCCCTCCCCCCTGCCTCCCTCCCCCCGCCTCACCAGGGCACTCTAGAGCCGCGTTCAGGGTCCGTCTCCGAGGCGTCTCCAAAACGTCTCCCCGATGCTTTTTGACTTATTTTCGTTCAGGGTCCGTCTCCGAGGTGTCTCCGAGACGTCTCCCCTTTTCAGACAGGAGACAAAAAGCGCCTACAAAATGGCCACCATATTCAGTGGTTTCAGCCAATCAGAGCGCTTCTTTTTCATCGCAAATGGCTGCCGCCTATGGGGGGGTGGCCATTTTCGAGGCGACTAACTACTTTTGCCGTTCAGCCTTGCGTGACGTCAGGGATTTCCCCAAGACGTCTCCGAGGCGCACCCTGAACGCGGCCCAGATCTTAGTACACGCGATAACGTCTTATCACTATCCATACAGCACACAGTCGGTAACAGCTTAGGGTGCAGCGTACTCTGTGTAAAAGGTCTTATAAAGGATTTCCACCACCAACCCACATACTGATGGAAGTAGCAAACATTATTTTGTGGGTAGCACCTTGCTGGGGAAAAGGTCTTATAGATGATTTCCACCACCAACCCACATACTGATGGAAGTAGCAAACATTATTTTGTGGGTAGCAGCTTGCTGTGGAAAAGGTCTTATAGATGATTTCCATCAACAGCCCACCCTCTGATGGAAGTGTCTGCAGTTTAATGTAGTTTATGATCCCAGATATTGTGATAATCTATATGAGTGTAGTGGTCTGCACTGACCTCTCAGGCAAGGAGCCGCATAGACAGGTAGGCGTGGGTAGTGTGTTGATATCAGGGAGCCTAGGTGGTGTAATGGTTAGCACACTGGCCCGGAATGCAAAGAGATGTGGGTTCGAGTCCCACTCTAGGTGCAATATTTCCCATTTTCATCACCCCCATGACACTGGTTGCCGTGACCAGGATCCTGTACAAGCTATGCACTGTATGGTTGTTGAACCTACCCTGTGTATGTATGTGTTAGTGCATTGCCTGTATGTATGTAATTGTAAGCATTACAAGACTTACAATTCCAGGGGGACGAGTGTAGTGGTCTGCACTGACCTCTCAGGCAAGTAACCACATAGACAGGTAGGCGTGGGGAGTGTGTTGATATCAGGGAGCCTAGGTGGTGTAATGGTTAGCACACTGGCCCGGAATGCAAAGAGATGTGGGTTCGAGTGCTGCTCTAGGCGCAATATTTCCCATTTTCATCACCCCCACGACACGAGTGTAACTCTGGCTGTACCTCTAAAGGCCCCTCCATTTATTATAAAGAAAATGTTCCTGTCGACTGGAGGCAGATGGGTTAGCGCGCAAAACTACACGGACCCTCCTGGGCCAAATTAGGCAGCTTAGCAGCATGTGGGCCGTTGTCCAGCCTGCTTGGTAGGCATGGCAGCATAGTGCTGTAAATACGGAGACAATATTCCAGAGGTCGGCATAGGTAGAGACAATAATACACTTTGCTACAATAATATTGGTATAACAAGTTACACAACACATAAAGCATAGTTTAAATAAACAAATACACATACAATTCCACCCATTTATATACGTATAACTTATTATACTCCTTATATATATATATATATTTAGACAAAGCAATATCAGTTAGCTGTAGAATCCTGCTAATGACAATTCATCTCTAAGGCAGACATGCTACAAAGCCCACCTAACATTATAAGATAATTCAACCTGAATCACATCAAAATTATGCCCGGAGCGGGACATAGCTCATGCGGTAGAGTATCCACCTGTGAAGGTGTCGGTCATCCTATCGATCCTGCTCAGTGGACACATTTGCAGTTTGGGCTATTTCCCATTCCAACCAGTGGTCCACAATTGGTTTATCAAAGGCTGTGGTATGTGCTGTCCTGTCTGTGGGAAAGTGCATATAAAAGAGCCATTGCTGCTTATCGGAAAGAGTAGCCTAGGTGGCGGCAGCGGGTTTCCTCCAAAGAAATACGTCAGACTGACCATATGTTTAACGTCTAATAGCCAATGATAAAAATCAATTTGCTCTAGAGGCATCATTATATAAAACAAATTTTACTTTAAAATTGTGCATGTTGCCTGTAACATGAGTAATTCATGACGCTGGAGACCGTGCTGGGGTACCAGGATAACTTCATAACATAAGACTAGCATTCCCTCGTAAGCTGGGGGAGGTTGCCGTCAGTAACAAGTAAGTGCCATGACGTTGGAGACCATGCTAGGGTACCAGGATAATTTAATAACATAAGACTAGCATTCCACGTAAGCTGGGGGGGGTTGACACCGGTAACCAGTGACGGTCGCAATGTTGGAGACCGCATGCTAGGGGACCAGGACAGCTGGTGGGGTTGCTAGGATCCCCAGGACACAATAGTAGCATTTACCCATGGGTACCAATGATTACTGGTGAGCCGTTGAGACAACGGTCATTCACTACTGTAACGTTGTAATGTACGGGTCGGATCACTAAGTAGTCTCAACGGTTAAGAAGAACTATACGGTGGAGTATTTTTCCCACCCTCCCGTACCCAGTTTGCCTATGTACTGTTAGGGCCGTTAGTAGCGGGCTGAGTGTCTGAGGTGCTTCATCTGGTGTCTTGGCTGACCGCATCTTTAGTAGTGACTGAATGTGTAAAGCTCCTTCCGAACACCACTGCAGATGAGCCATGTTAGGATTAGGCGTAAGATAACTCGTAATCAGCTGCTTAGCGGGTCGAACCCGGAAGTAATATGAAAAAGTAAAGTATAGACAAATAAATACGTAAGTGGTTATATATGACTTTCCCGATCGAGCTGATGTACTGAAACTTGTATGGTAAAAAATTTAACTGTCCATGATGCATTTGACACTGTAGTTTCATGTCATCTTCAACAACCCCAACCTACCCAAACAACATGATTGCTGTGAATGTGAGGGGTTAAGGTTAAGAATTACCTGAAGCCCTGTTACATTCAGCACTGTATGCCATATAGTCCCCTGGACTAGACCTGAACTTTGACCTGCTCGACCTTGACTTGAACAACTCAAACCTGATCTTTTTTCCAGACTCACTAAGTTTGTCATGTTGGTTATCAGCACAGGTTAACACTTAATGAAGATATGTTACCTTAAGTACTAAGAACGCGTCGAACCGTCAGCACTGTATGCCATATAGTCCCCTGGACTAGACCTGAACTTTGACCTGCTCGACCTTGCCTTGAACAACTCAAACCTGATCCTGTTTTTTCCAGATTCACTAAGTTTGTCATGTTTGTTATCCGCACAGGTTAACACTTAATGAAGATATGTTACCTTAAGTACTAAGAACGTGTCGGATTGTTGTTAGAACTGCATAAGTTAACAATGGTGCCACTGATGTCAGTCCTTCCTTTAGTTAAAATAAAAGGTACTGTGCACTATTTCTGTCTCCGGCGTCTTGAATTATGCCTGGGTATAATTGTGGGTTCGACTCCAACTCGTCGGCACCCTCTTATCTAGGCTAGCTTCAGCTCCAACTGGGCCAGCACTTGGAACTTGAGAAAGGTTTTGCTTCGATCCCCGATCAAAATAGTTCAGGTTGAATTATCGCGGAGGGTGTGGCGGGCTTAACAGACGGGCAGGGTGGGTGGGTGGGGCTTGAATTGAAGAGGTGAGAATTGTCGGTACTTGGACCTGACTTACCTCCGAAATGAGACATTGCGGTGCATCCGTCTAAAAATAAACAAAGGGGCACAATGTAATCAACACATGACGCATGCGTGGACGAAACAATAAGCAGAATGGTAACGGAAAGGCACAAGCACATACTCTCACAAAAAGGCAACAATTATATTATATTATATAAATGAAACTGGATATGCTTTAAGATCCCTATGTCATCACCTCTGCTAATTTGGATTTCCACCAATGTGTATAACTTATAGTGTCATCAAAGTGTCAGTTGCTCTCATAGTCATACCATGTCTATGTTTGTTTGTTGTTTTATGTCCTAGCAACATCTAAGGTCATGTTCTGCCCCACTGGAATACCAGGCCACCAGCACCATGACCTGATATCCCACTCAGTCACAGTATCCTGACACTGAGCCAACAAGTCCTTGTCCTATCCTAATAATGCCGAGCGTCAGGCTAGGAAGCAACAAGTATCAATTTTAAAGTCATTAGTTTCACTCGACCAGGGTTCAAACCCAGGACCCCATGATCTACCAACACTGGAGACGGACGCTCTAACTCATTCGGCCATCCCGTCTTGTCGCCATGTCTATGTGTTGTGGGAGGTTAAAAGTCAGTAAAAGGGTACGCTCGGGTTTTCTATCGACCAACTGTCTAACGGTGAAAACGAGAATATTCAGACTTATCCATGATAGGCAGTATAAATCTTCCAAGGATATAAAAGATTATTGGTTATGTACTCGGGTAAATATGACCCACCAGGGGAAAAGGCTCTCTCCGCGCTGAGATCCTGCTATCGAGAAAACCCATCATTTAAATGTTCTGCGAACACTACCTTGATTAGGCAACCCTTATTTTAGCGATGTCATGAAATGGTATCCAATGGAGACATTTTGAATAAATGAATAAGTTTTTAAAATGGAAGGTATTTTAGTGATGTCATGAGGTGGCAACCGATGAAGATATTTTGAATAAAACATTTCTGATTCCTGAAAGTAGAAGGCGCATATTATGATAATACAAAATAAATTCAATTTTGAAAAGAATTATGAACATCCAGGCAATTTCCTATGGATGCTTGCAAATGTTCTCCAGCAGATGTTTTGATAATGTCTGGTTAATATAACAAAATGTGCTGGGTGAGTGACAGAAGGCTACTTCATGCAGGGGGGCCAAGCACATGTTTGTACTATTATAGTGTCTTCCACTAGTTGTGCTTAAATGGGCTGACACTTATTATTTATTCAAACACAAACCCACTTCGATACTTCTGAGAAATACCGATGTGCGGAAAAAAACACCCCAATTCTCAGAAACGGTGTACCATATTTTTGGTTTCCATGTTACATTGTTAACGATTTTGCCTTCTTTTTGGGTGATAGTAATTCAAATAGTTAATGTCCGTGATTCTGTGTATTAAGCATGTTAGCAATACTTCATGTATTTAATCTGCCCCACAAAATGTATCCAAAATATGCTTATATGATTTTCTGCGAAAGTGAAAACATGAAAATTTGCATTTTGACGCTATACATCTATCTACCCAAATGTTTTTTCAACCTTTTTTTCTTATAAGAAACAATTCTTTTAGTTTAACTGTAATCAATAAAATGGTGTTTGAATCTGTTGTGTGTATTAAAATGATGTCATGGATGTGTGTTAAAATGATATTATAGATCGATGTCACGTGGTTAATTTTAACAGCATTCTTAATTTGTCTGACTTCTAAATCAAAAAGTGAAATTATTTATTTTTCTACACTGACTTATGCAGAAAATATAACCCTATGTATGAACATGGATTCTACTATTGCTTGAAATTTGTTTTGCTACTATTTGGAATGTTTTCACTTTTGGTTTCCATGTCAGAAAAGTGGGTCACAGTTTCCGGAAACGACCCATATAGTTGTCACTTCCGTTCTGCCGTGGAAATGTGGTGTTCTCTGTGGCGGAATGGTTAGAATGTCTGACTTTTTTCTAGGTCAGACTCCTAATCTGAAGGTCAGTGGTTCAATACTCCGTGCCCCCACCTCTGCAAATTTGGATTTCCACCGCTGTGGATAACTTCCAGGGTCATCAAAGGCCAGTTGCTCTCATACCATGTCTATGTGGTGTGGGAGGTTAAAAATCCCTTGGGTCGGTAAAAGTGTGGGCTCGGGCTTTCTATCGACAAACTGTCTAATGGTGAAAACAAGTCTATTCAGACTTATCCATAATAGGCAGCATAAATCTTCAAGAAAAACAAAATGGCACCTGGCTATACACACAATGCTGGATAGCATTCGTCCGAGTACAGCACTGGTGATCTAATACATACCCGGCCCCTTTAAATGAAGATGTAAATAGATTTTATATAAACACCCACAAAGAACCACAATCATCACTTCAACCACACAATTAAATCCGATATGTTCGTATGGGGTTTCAGTACAAGGTCCACACAGAGGACTTTGTCTTTCTGCTTGTTCTTCTGTTGTAGCTCGATCCCGCCAGGTTCTAAGGGTAATCTCCAACAACAAAAACCCAACAAGAACAATAAAACACCAACAATAAAGACTTAGGTAATTAGCACTTATCTGCACATCGTAAGTGCGATGGAGTCAGCGGCATGGTACCCAAGTGGGGCAGCTCTATAAAACCACCACACGTGATTGCCCTTGCTGCTATCACATCAGGTGTTGTTAGAACGTCAAACTGCACTCACTATATACACGCTCAGGTGGCATATTGGCTACATCCGGGGAACAGTGGCTGGACCACTCCCATTCACAGATAGGGGTGGGCAGGTGGTATTCTGGGCGTTAATGGATGGCAATGGCTGGTATATACATATATATATGAATATATACAGTTAACCCTCTCTAACTGACCACCTCCACAGATCGACCACTCCCCGGTCCTGACCGGTACCTAGGAAGGAAAACCCCCACTCCCTAAGCACGCAGCACGTATAAACAAACAGTCTCCACCTGGACATGACTCAACATGACTCTAGGAAGGAAAACCCTCACCCACTACACATGCAGTATATATATCCAGTCTTCATCTGGACATGACCTAACAGGTCTCTTGGAATGAAAACCCCCACTCACTATATATGAAGCGCGTATATACAGTCTTTATCTGGACATGACCTAACATGTCTCTAGGAAGGAAAGCCCCAACTCACTACACATGCACCATGTATATAGTCTCCATCTGGCCATGACCTAACATGTCTCTAGAACATAACACCATAATCAACCGGTAAATTCACAAATCAATCAATGATCATACATCTATCAATCGATAATATATCTATCACGATCTATCAATGGATATCAATGGCTACCAATATCTATCATTGTCTATTAATCATTCAATTAATCGCTCAATCAATCATTCAATAAATCAATCATTCAATTGATCGATTAATCGATCTATTAATGCATCAAACACTCAGTCAAACAATCAGTGAAACAATCAAATGGTCACGCAATAGATCGGTCAATCCAGCGATCCATCAATCGATCAACGTCAAGCATTGCATACAAAATATCCAGGAGATGAAAAGTGATGATGGCATAGACACAGAGACACAAACACAGAGACATAGAGACACATCACACACAATACAGAGACACACAGACACTGAGAGACACACAGACACACACAGAGACACAGGCACACACACCACACAGACACACAGACACAGAGAGACACACCTACATACAAACATAGAGAGACACACAAACACAGAGAGACACACAGAAAGAAATGCATGGAAACACAGAAAGACACACAGACACACACAAACACACAAACACACAAACACAGAGAGACACACAGACCCACATAGACAGATATAAACACAGAGACATACACAAACACAGACACAGATGCACACGCAGACACTCAGAGACACTCACATACAAACACACAGACACACAGAGACACAAACACACAAACACATACACACACGCAGACCCTTACCTCGTTTCGCCGCTGCCACGTCGAGGGGTGAGAAGCGGGGCTGCGGTGACGTGTTGGCGGCGGGCGGCGGGCCACCACCAGAGGTCGCCACCAGGTCCTGCTTCAGCTCGGCCGCCTTCTCCGCCGCCAGCGCCTCAGATGCGACGAGTGCCAGGCTGCTCAGGCTGTTCTCCGAGCCGCCGAAGCTGGAGGTCGAGCTGCTCAAACCGGAAGTCGCCGAGCTGCTCGTGAGGCCGAGCGCCGAATGGTCGATGGTCGTCGTCGGCGCCGCCGAGCAACTTCCGGCGCGGCCCGAGCAGCTCGCGCCGGGAACCAGCGACAGGGACAGCTGCTGCTGCTGGGCGGCGATGTGCTGATGGTGGTGTTGTTGGTGTTGTTGGTGTTGTTGGTGTTGTTGGTGTTGTTGGTGCTGTTGGTGTTGTTGGTGTTGTTGGTGTTGTTGGTGTTGTTGGTGTTGTTGGTGTTGTTGGTGTTGTTGGTGTTGTTGGTGTTGTTGGTGTTGTTGGTGTTGTTGGTGTTGTTGGTGTTGGTGTTGTTGGTGTTGTTGGTGTTGTTGGTGTTGGTGCTGTTGTTGAGACAGCGGCGGCTTCGATTGTTGTTGTTGTTGCTGCTGTTGTTGTAGGTTTTGGTCAGTGGATATTTGGTGCGGTGGGGCTGGGAAGGTAAGATGGTGTTGTTGATGTTGATGTTGATGATGTTGTTGTTGTTGATGATGTTGTTGGTGCTGCACACCGCTGCAGTCCTGGCTGATGCTGTGCAGATGCACGTGGCTGCTGTTGTTGTTGTTACTGCTGGTGGCATTGTTGTTGTTGTTGTGGTTGCTGTTGCCGGTGGTTGTGACGGTGGTAAAACGGGGCGCCGTCCGCGATACACCCAGTGTCTGACGGTCCAATCCCTGCGGGGCGATGGTCATAACAGAAGGACTGGCCGTCTCTACCATGAACGTAGCCGTGGACGTGAGCGAATCAGTCGTGGTGGCGAGTAGTGTGTGGCACGTCGTGGTGGCGGACATCCCCAGCCCCATCCCCAGCCCCATCCCCATCCCTTGACCGACCAGCGACCCGGTGCAGCTGTCAACCAGCCCACCAGGCTCCTGCCAGTCCGTCTGCACAGTCAGGTCGTCACTGTCATTCTGCGTCACGTCACTCATGTCCATCCCACTGGTGGCGTCACCTCGCGCAGCCTCCTGCTGCTGTAAAGGCCTGACGACGTATGTTGACGTCACTTCCTGTTTGAGCTGCTCCCCGTGCAACACAGGGAGGTGCTCGTGGTGGTGAAGCTGCTGCTGGTGATGTAGCTGAAGCTGGTGATGCTGTTGGTCGAAGTCCATCTCCACGTCAAGGCGAGGCTCGATCTTGATCACATGTACCATGTCCAACTCCACTGTCCGGACTTCAGAATCGCGCGCTTCCAAGAGCGGCACCATCGCAACCCCCTTCTTCTCCTCCTCCTCCTCTTCCTCCCGCTCCTCCACTAGGAGGCGCGGCATCGACGGGCAGACCTCTCCGGGGGCCTCGGGTACTTGGGCCCCGGGCTCGGCGTTGTGGCCGGCCGGTGGTGCATCGTCGTCGGCCGCCACCACCGCTTCCGATGTCCCGGGCTCCGGCACCTCCAGCGGTTGCGGACACCCGGGCGTCGGGCTGCGTTCCCGGCTCTGCTTCTCCACCAGCGACTGGATGCTGGCACACTGCTGCTCGATTTTCAGCAGGCTCTCGAACGCGTCATCCTGGATGATGGCGTTGTTCAGTTGTCCGGTTCCTTCCACCTGCCCGAGCGACTGTGGGGGCTCATCAGCCCCGCCGCCAGCACTGCTACGCCCTCCGCCGCCGCTGCCACTTCCCCCGCCGCCGCCGCCGTCCCCGCTCTCAGTGCTCGTCCCGACTTCGGCTGTTTCGGGGACTGTGTTGGCGTCGATGCTGACCTCGCCCAAGTCCTCGGCAGAAGCGCCATCTAGTCTGTCGTACTCCTCATCGTCGTCGTCGTCAATGTCCTCATCGTCATCATCACCTTCTTCCCGCTCGACATCACCATCAAGATCTTCCTCGTCTTCTTCCTCCAGATCATCGTCCGCAAGCCCCTGATCCATCGACAGTTCTCCTTGTCCTTCACCCCTTCCTTCCTCCTCCTTTTCCCCATCCTCACCCACCTCCTCCAGAACGTCGCCGTCGCCCGGCGGTTCCTCACCAGCAACTTCCGGTGGCTGTTTCCCTCCAACAGCGTCACTTTGCCGCGTGAATATCCGCTTGCCAAGGGCAGCATTGTTGACGACCTCATCGTCCACATTGTCCCTGTCCACATCGCTGAACATCGTCTCCAGCTTGTTGACCTCATAGCTGAAGAATGGTGCCTGTCCCTCCCACTCCCCGGAGAGGCTGCGCAGCGCGCGTTCCGTCTCTCGAATCATTTTCCGGTCCTCGTCCGTGCTGTCCTCGTCATCCTCCACCGGCTTTTTCTTGTTGCTGTTGAGATCCTTCCTCACCCGCCGCGAGTGGGGCTTGCCTTCGCCATTCGCCCTGCTGCGGCGTGACTTCAATGCCACCCCAGCAGAAGAGGCGGAAGGGACTGAGCAGCCACCACTCTTTGATTTAGACGATTTCGCCACTTTGTCCATCCCCACCTTCCCCGTGGGTTTCCGTATGGAACTGGCAACTTGTCGCAGTTCAACTTGGGAGATGGAGCAGGAGGAGTCTGCTTCATCCATGGACAAATCAACAGTGGCAGCGGCAGCAGTGCCTTCCACCGTGAGCGCACCGCTCTTGTTTGCAGTAGTTGCCTTTTTCTTGAGTCCATTCTCACTGAGTTCCTCTCTATGTGCGGGTGAGGTAGACCTCGTCCTGTCCTCGGCGCACACTGCCTTGTCTTTGTTGCGTCGTTTGGGTGAGGGCTCCGATCCTGTGTCCTCCTCCTGCTTCCGCTTCTTAGCTGCCAGCGGACATGTTGATGCCCTGGTGAGGAACACAGAAGTGGAGTCATGATTACTACACGATTGACAATCAACTTTCAAGTTATTCTACGTTTTATAGTCCGCTCATAGTGGGTTTTGAATTTCTGTCATTTTCTGAGGTTGATGGTTATAATCTACATTACTTTACTTTGAAGAAACTTATATTTCAAATGGCTAACTTTAGATCTATTTGAAGTTCAAACATGCAAAATTAATATTGGCAAGCACACCAAAACTCCGATACCCTAGGTTTCTGCAGGAAGAGGTTCCATTAAATTACCTCAGTATTCCCTTCTATGTGGCGACAAATGTTTAACAAGTGCACCGTATCTAAGTTTGATATGTAGAATCAAATCTAGATAAATGTTTAAGTTTAGAAAATTTGATGTCTTTATCAGACTCTGCAACTTTAAAGAAACCTGGAAAGAGACTATCTCATGTCAATTTAAAGTTGCATAGTCCGATGGTTTTGAGATTCCATAATTTTTCTGAGATAAATATATTAAATTTATTGTCATAATCTACCATACTTTGGTTTGAAGTAACTTTTATTTTAAATGGCTAACTTTTGAGATATTTGAAGTGTAATGGCCCTGTCACACTACGACGAGACGACGTCAGCATAGGGAGAACGTGAAAAACTTTGAACTTCTCGGCGTAGTATGCAAATTTAGGCACAAGTTGAATGTGGATGCAGCATAGTGGATGAGAGCGTAATGATACCGTCATTCAATGAGAGAGGACAACGTCATTACGCTCACGGAACATTAGGAACATTATTCCATCGCCAGAAGAATGTTACGTGACATTACATATGTCATGACACGGTGGCGAAATGTTGAACGTACATTGAATGTACGTTCTCCTGACATTCTCCTGACGTTCTCCTGACGTTCCCATTATGCCACGTGGGCATTTCCACCCGGTTTAATGTGGGTCAAGGTAGTGGAACGTAGTTGAACGTAGTGAGCAGCTTTTGACTAACGTCCGTTTAACATCATTGACGTTCGCTGAACGTGAACAGAACGTATGGCGAATGTAAACCCTTACGTTTGAGGTACGTCGAAAGTTTTGAACATGTCCAAAACCTCGACGTAACTCGACGTAACACGATGTAATGTGATGTAGCTCGATGTCATTCTAACATCATTCTGGCGTCATCATAACATAACCCAACGTACATCAACGTAATGACTAAAAATGACCATGTTAGGCTCACGTTCACTCGTTACGTCGTCGTGTGACAGGGTGTAGAATTAGTTTTGGCAAGCATGCCAAAACTCTGACACCATAGGTTTCTGCACTAACAGGTTCTATTCAATTGTATTCTCTTCTATTTGGTGACAAATGCTTTAATGAGTGCATAAGTATCTAAGTTAAATATGCAGAATAAAATCTAGATAATTGCTTTGGTTTTGAAAAGTTGATCCTTCATCGGACTATGCAGCTTTAAAACTAACACAAAAATGCTGACTCAGAATACTGATTGAGGGTCCCACTTCACCACAGCATTAAACGGTTGATGATAAAACACTGAACTTAAAGTTGCATAGTCCGATGCTTTTGAGTTTCCATCATTTTTTTCTGAGATAAATATATTGAATTGATTGTTATAATCTACATCACTTTAGCATGAAGGACATTTTATTTTAAATGGCTAAGTTTTGAGATATTTGAAGTGCAAACACGTGAAATTAATGTTGGCCAATATGCCAAAACTATGGCTTCAGCAGGAACATATTCTATTAAATAGATAAACCGTGCGCGGTGGCCGAATCGGTAGAGCGCAGGCCTTCCGTGTGGGAGATCGGGAGTTTAATTCCCGTAGAGTCAAACGAATGACTTAGAAAATTGATACTTGTCATTTCCTATCTCGGCATTAATAGGATAGGGCAAGAACTACCTTAGTGTCAGGCTAATGTGACCGAGTGCGATATCGGGTCATGGTGCTGGTGGCTTGATTTCCCAGTGGTGCAGCACTATAAAGTCGCCATGAGTGTGCACTGTGACAAGGCGGTACCCATCCTGATATGACCTTAGATGTTGCCAGGATGTAAAAAACCAACAACCAACTAATCCACTTCCGGTCTAATTTACTCGTCTCACTCACGTGCGATGGCGTGCATGTTTTCCTGTGATATGACCAAATCCACTGCATCCTTTCGTCGGACAACTGTGAGGGGAAACGAGAAAGGCACCATTATTAAGTATCATCAGTGCAGCCAGTTCGCAAACGTCAGTTAATATACCCAGCCAGTTAAGCTAGTGACATCTATCGGCAGAATCTGGAACCACTCTATTCGGGTACTTTCACCGAGTGCCTGTGATCTCACATGCTATATTTCCGTAAAGAATGCATGGAAACATAATAAAATTCCTGATTATATTCAGATATTCATATGACAACAGGCATCAAGCTCTTATCCTTGTAATATATATATATATAAATAGACAACTATATTGTATTTCTCTTCTGGAATTTCACCGCCACTCTCTTCACATGTATTACACCCCGTATGTCACTGCTACCAGTACCAGAGGGCGGGTTTGTGGTGTAAATCTTCTATAATAAATACCTTTCCCCACAAAACATGCTACACAATGACCCACATTAGCTGTTACCACTCATGGCAGAAGGCAAGGTGGTGGTGGAAATCCTCTATGCAACTATTTGCACCCAACCAAATACACTTACAAACAATGCAACCATGGGGAACAACGGGGAAAACAGAGGCATCTTTAAGGTGCTGGCACCTGGTGGCTAGAAATAACACTAGTTCCTGGCCCCCAAAACATTACTTATGGTGCTGCCACCTGGTGGTACAAGTTGCACTAATCATCGGTAGGGCTGAGTGCCGATTTGCTCTATTACTGAATTGGCTCTCATTAGTGGTTGATACACTATTGCTTGTTTGTTGTTGTTGCTAACATGTTTTATTCAGAGGAATAATTCCCTTTTCAGTGTGAACGCACGGATCTTCAGGCCGTGGGTATTTTACACATAGACATTGGTTTAAAGTTGTATAGACCGATGTTTTTAAGCATTTTCTTAGATAACATATTAGGGTTATCGTTATAATCTAACTTACTTTAGCTTGAAGTAACTTTTATTCTAAATGGATAACTTTTGAGCTATTTGAAGTATAAACATGTGAAATTAGTTTTGGCAAGCACGCCGAAACTCTGACACCATAGGCTTCAGCAATAGCAGCTGTTTATTAAATTGCCCCAGTACTGCTTTTTATGTGGCAACAAATGCTCAATAACTGCATCAGTATCTAAGTTAGATAGGTAGGATCAAATCTAGATAATTGCTTTGGATTTGAAAATGTGATGCTTCATTGGACTATGCAGCTAATATACCAAAAAAACACCACACTCAAAAACCATAAAAAACATGGAGACATTACTGGATTTGTATCCAGGAAACGGTGCTCAACATATCCGGATTTACCTACCCTGATATGACCTTAGATGTTGCCAGACATAAAACTCCAACAACCAACAAACTTCCCAACATGACACGTCGCTGCTGCATTACCGTGACGCCGTCTGGTGACAGAATTGTAAACGACAAAACAGTCCCCTGTGTAGTGTTCGGATGTTACACCAGGTGGCGCCACGAGATGCGATAGAATATGCGATTCGCGTTGACTTGCTGAAGAAGCTCAGTTAACAGTGAAGTCGGTACCCATCAAGAGGTAAATAGATAGAAAGATAGACATACAGAGTGTGACAGACAGTGGTGGAATGGTGGGGAAATATGGAATGGTGATGAGATAGACAGATGGAAAGATAAATAGATATACAGAGAGTGATAGAGTGGTAGAATATTAGGACAAAATGGCATAATGGTGAGTTAGAGAGGTGGAGAGATAGAGAGATAGAGAGATAGATAGTGATAGACATCTTTCGTGACAAAGCTATACTGATATTGATAAAGAGAGGGACATAAATGATGGAGATTTGAGAGAATAGATAGATACATAGAGAGAGGATCGGCAGATAGCGTTACGTAGCAATATACAGATAAATAGAGAGATACAGCTGCTTTGTTTAATGCTAGCTACAGTACTACAACAGCCATACGTTATGTTGTCATAATGCCAGTTACATTGTGGTAACATCAGCTACTTTGTTTTAATGCTAGTTACGGTACTACGAAAGCCATACGTTATGTTGTCATAATGCCAGTTATATTGTGTTAACACCAGCTACTTTATTTTAATGCTAGTTACGGTACTACAAAAGCCATACATTATGTTGTCATAATGCCAGTTACATTGTGTTAACACCAGCTGTTTTGTTCTAAAGCTAGTTACAGTACTACAAAAGCCATATGTTATGTTGTCATAATGCTAGTTACATTATGTTAACACCAGTTGCTTTGTACTATTACCAGTTACAATACTACAAAAAGCCATACATTATATTGGCATACTGCCAGTTACATTGTGTTAACACCAGCTGCTTTGTTTAATGCTAGTTTCATTATGTTAACACCAGTTGTTTTGTACTAATACTAGTTACATTGTGTTAACACCAGCTGCTTTGTTTAATGCTAGTTTCATTATGTTAACACCAGTTGTTTTGTACTAATACTAGTTACATTGTGGTAACACCAGCTGCTTTGTTTAATGCTAGTTTCATTATGTTAACACCAGTTGTTTTGTACTAATACTAGTTACATTGTGTTAACACCAGCTGCTTTGTTTAATGCTAGTTTCATTATGTTAACACCAGTTGTTTTGTACTAATACTAGTTACATTGTGGTAACACCAGCTGCTTTGTTTAATGCTAGTTTCATTATGTTAACACCAGTTCTTTTGTACTAATACTAGTTACATTGTGTTAACACCAGATGCTTTGTACTAATACCAGTTACAATACTACAAAAGCCATACGTAATATTGGATTAATGCTAGTTACATTGTGTTAACACCAGCTGTCTTGTACGAACGCGAGTTACAATACTACGAAAGCCATACGTTATGTTGTCCCAAATGCTAATTACATTATGGTAACACCAGTTGCTTTGTACTAATACCAGTTACAATATTACACAATCCATACATTATATTTGATTAATGCTAGTTACATTGTTTTAACACCAGCTGTGTTGTACTCATGCTAGTTACATTGTGTTAACACCAGCTGTTTTGTACTAATGCTAGTTACATTGTGTTAACACCAGCTATTTTGTACTAATGCTAGTTACATTGTGTTAACACCCACTGTGTTGTACTCATGCTAGTTACATTGTGTTAACACCAGCTGCTTTGTACTAAGGCTAGTTACAGTACTACAAATTCATACGTACCCTCCCAACTCAGCTTGGACTGGGTCTGGAACAGAAAGAGGCATTGCGTCAGGGTGGTGATGTGCAAGCAGTTTGCGGTGTCCGAGTGGAACCGGGTTTGGGGGAGTTTTTACATTTTTTATTGACAGGCGGATATTTTGACAGGCCACGAAAATATGTGTGTATGTGGGTGGGAGGGGGTAGCTAGAGGGCGAGTGGTGGAGGTGGGGAGGCGGGGAGGCGCGGGCCGGGGAGGCAGCCGAGGCGGGGGCGGAGAGGCAGGGGGGCGGGGGCGGGGACCCAGGGGTAGTAGGGGCGGGGGGGGGGGGGCGGCGGGGAGGTAGGGGAGACGGGGGGTGGAGAGGCAGGGGGGCGGAGCGGGGAGGCGGGGGCACGGAGGCAGGAGAAGTAGGGAGGCGGTGAGGTGGGGAGGCGGGGAGGCAGGAGAGGCAGGAGGGGGGCAGGGGAGGTAGGGAAGGCGAAGGCGGAAAGGAAGGACCTGAAAGCAGGGAGGCGGGGCCGGGGAGGCCGGGCAGGGGAGGCAGGGCAGGGGAGGCAGGACAGGGGAGGCAGGGGGAGCTGCTCATGTGTGGGAGCTGCTCACTGCCGGGTGCTTCCGTATTCAGGGTTGAAGCCCACGTTATTAGGAGAAGCGAGCGTTCAATACGACGTGAGGCTGAGCGGCGCCTCCCGCGCCTCCCGCCAGGGGGTGACACGCCGCCCAATGGGTAAAAAAAAAGAAAAGAAATGTCGGCTTTAATTTCCAGCCTGCTACGAATGCCTTACACGTTCTGGCGTGCTGGCACCATGGCAACTAGCAGAGTTAGTACTGGCGCCATGGCAACTGACACAGGTAGTACTGGAACCATGGCAACCAGCACAGTTAGTACTGGCATCATGGCAACTGACACAGGTAGTACTGGCGCCCTGGCAACCAGCACAGTTAGTACTGGCACCCTGGCAACCAGCACAGTTAGTACTGGCGCCCTGGCAACCAGCATGGTTAGTACTGGTGCCATGGCAACTGACACAGTTAGTACTGGCGCCATGGCAACTGACACAGTTAGTACTGGTGCCATGACAACTGACACAGTTAGTACTGGTGCCATGGCAACCAGCACAATTGGCGCCCTGGCAACCAGCATAGTTAGTTCTGGTGCCGTGGCAACTGGCACAGTTAGTACTGGCGCCATTTCAACCAGCATAGTTAGTACTGGTGCCATGGCAACTGGCAAAGTCAGTACTGGTGCCATGACAACCAGCACAGTCAGTACTGGCGCCATGGCAACTAGCAGCGTTAGTACTGGCACCATGGCAACTGACACAGGTAGTACTGGCCACATGGCAACCAGCACTGTTAGTACTGGTGCCATGGCAACTAGCAGGGTTAGTACTGGCGCCATTACAACCAGCACAGTTAGTACCTGCGTCATGGAAACGTCCACAGTTAGTACTGGCACCATGGCAAACATCACAGTTAGTGCTGGCACCATGGCAACTGGCATGGTTAGTACTGGCATCATGGAAACCAGCACAGTTAGTACTGGCATCATGGAAGCCAGTGCAGTTAGTACTGGTGCTATTGAAACTGGCACAATTAGTACTGGCGACATGACTACAGTCAGAGTTACAGGTAATGCTATAGCAACCATTACAACCATTGCTAGTAGCGTCATGGCAACCAACATAGTTACAACTGGCACTTTGAAAACCATAGAAAAGATCAGTACTGGCTCCATAGCAACCATCATAGTTATCACTGACGCCATATCAACCATAAGAGTATAATTACTTCTGACGTCATAGGAACTGTCACAATTACTTCTGGTGCCATGGAATCCAATACGCGTATCATTGGCGCCATAGCAACCATCTCAGTTACTACTGGCGCCATAGCAACCATCACCCTCAGGACGGGCGCCATTGCACCCATGGACATAATTAGAGCTGGGTAAGTAATTCTGTTTGAGTTACTAGCCCACTCTTAATGTAACCAATGCTAATGGAACTGACCAATCCGAATATGTCTTGTCACAAGTTGGTAGCGACAACCTGGATTGACTTTGCAATGTTGAGAAAGGCCAATCAATGACTCGGTCATTTAGAATTTTCAGACACAATTTTGAAGTGGTTAAATTTGTGTCAAAATGTGAGAAAAATTTAATTCACAAGACATTACTGAAAATTACAAAAATCACTAAACAAAGAATAAAAACCCTACAACCGATCCAATACACCCACCAACCAACCATCTTCACCACCAACTTCCACACAACCACTTCGGCTTTTTAAAAATCTAGGAATCTAGAAATAATAAGAAGTATATTTTAAAAAGTACACACACACAACCGATCCACAATTTCCCCCAGTGGCCATTTCCGGAACTAATCCATCCCCTCACAACCACTTCCGGTTACAGAGAGATCAATGCAGAGAAAATAAAAGCAGGGAAGAGAAAACAAATCCCACCAGGCATCTCCAACGCTAATTCCTCAGTTCAACCCCCTCCCCTCTTCTATCACTACCAGCACACACATACACATACACCTACCCACCACACACACACACCACACACACACAACCACTCCCGGTTCTCACTGAGGTCAAATATCAGAGTCGGTTCCTCGGTGTCGGGCGGGTGTGATGTAGGGTGGTGGTGGTGGTGGGGGTGGGGGGCGGACGGGGCTGCCATGGGCAAGGTTGGATTGGGTGGGCTGTGGGTGGGGGTTGGGATGAGCTAAGCTAATCTGGGCAGGGCTGGGGTGGGCTTGGCTTGGCTTGGCTTGGCTAGGCTTGGCTTGGCTTGGCTAGGCTAGGCTGGGCTGGGGGGTGGGCTAAGCCAGGTTGGGGTTGGCTGGGTACGGCTTGGCTTGACGGTGCTGTGCTGGGCTGTTCTGTGTTGGTTTGTGCTGGGCTGTGCTGGGTCGGAATGGTCTGTACTGGGCTGTGCTGGGCTGTGCTGGGCTGTGCTGGGCTGTGCTGGGCTGTGCTGGGCTGTGCTGGGCTGTGTGGGTGTTGGTGGTGTGTGCTGGGCTAGGCTTGGTTGGGCTGGGTGGGTTGGGGCGGGGCTTGGCTAGGCTGTGCTGTGCTGTGCTGTGCTGTGCTGTGCTGTGCTGTGCTGGGCTGTGCTGGACTGGGCTGTGCTGGATGGCTGTGCTGGGTGGGGCTGGGCT